>JAAAXO010000053.1:0-187541 GCA_011799875.1 Thinopyrum elongatum
ATAGAGCTAGTAAAGCAAAACAGGAGAAAAATAAGAGTGAAAATCAGATTGTGGCAAAAGAATTTGAGCAACAAATGAAGCCTAATAATAAACCATCTAGTGTTGCTTCTGAAATTAAATTGAAAAGTGCATGCTTACTTGCCACCAAATCTGATATTGATGATCTAGATTTCAGCAATTCTGTTTGCTATGCTTTTGTGTGCAAAGAGGCGATATTTTCATTCGAGGACGTGCCTTCCTCTTTGCCTCCTGCGGTCACTAACATTTTGCAGGAGTTCGCTGACGTCTTTCCACAAGACGTGCCACCAGGATTACCACCTATTCGCGGGATTGAGCATCAGATTGACTTAATTCCCGGTGCTTCGTTGCCAAACCGTGCGCCATACCGTACCAATCCAGAGGAGACGAAGGAGATTATGCGTCAAGTACAGGAGTTGCTGGACAAAGGTTATATACGTGAATCCCTTAGTCCTTGTGCTGTTCCTATTATTCTAGTGCCGAAAAAGGATGGTACATCGCGTATGTGTGTTGATTGTAGAGGCATTAATAATATTACTATTCGTTATCGTCATCCTATTCCTAGACTAGATGATATGCTTGATGAATTGAGTGGCTCTACAATATTCTCCAAAGTTGATTTGCATAGTGGATACCATCAAATTCGTATGAAATTGGGGGATGAATGGAAAACAGCATTTAGAACAAAGTTTGGATTATATGAGTGGTTAGTCATGCCTTTTGGGTTAACTAATGCACCTAGTACTTTCATGAGATTAATGAACGAAGTTTTACGTGCTTTCATTGGACGATTTGTGGTAGTCTATTTTGATGATATACTGATTTATAGCAGATCTTTGGAGGAACATTTGGAACATTTACGTGCTGTTTTTATTGCTTTACGTGATGCACGTTTGTTTGGTAACCTTGGGAAGTGCACCTTTTGCACCGACCGAGTATCTTTTCTTGGCTATGTTGTTACTCCACAGGGAATTGAAGTTGATAAAGCCAAGATTGAAGCTATTGAGAGTTGGCCACAGCCCAAAACGGTCACTCAAGTGAGGAGTTTTCTTGGACTCGCTGGTTTCTATAGGCGTTTTGTGAGAGATTTCAGCACCATTGCTGCACCTCTCAATGAGCTTACAAATAAGGATGTGCCTTTTGTTTGGGGTACCTCACAGGAAGAAGCCTTCACGGTATTGAAAGATAAGTTGACACATGATCCTTTACTCCAACTTCCTGATTTTAATAAGACTTTTGAGCTTGAATGTGATGCTAGTGGAATTGGATTAGGAGGTGTTTTATTACAAGATGGCAAACCTGTTGCATACTTTTCTGAAAAATTGAGTGGGCCCAGTCTAAACTATTCTACTTATGATAAAGAATTATATGCTCTTGTTCGGACCTTAGAAACATGGCAACATTATTTATGGCCCAAAGAATTTGTTATACATTCTGATCATGAATCTTTGAAACACATTAAAAGTCAAGCAAAACTGAACCGTAGACATGCTAAATGGGTTGAATTTATTGAGACTTTCCCTTATGTCATTAAACACAAGAAGGGTAAAGAAAATGTTATTGCTGATGCATTGTCTCGTCGTTATACTATGCTTTCACAACTTGACTTTAAAATATTTGGTTTGGAGACCATCAAAGATCAATATGTGCATGATGCTGAATTTAAAGATGTATTGCAGAATTGTAAGGAAGGGAGAACATGGAACAAGTTCGTCGTTAACGATGGAGTTGTGTTTCGTGCTAACAAGCTATGCATTCCAGCTAGCTCCGTTCGTCTTTTGTTGTTGCAGGAGGCGCATGGAGGAGGATTAATGGGACACTTTGGCGTGAAGAAGACGGAGGATATACTTGCTACACATTTCTTTTGGCCAAAGATGAGACGGGATGTTGAGCGTTTTGTTGCTCGCTGCACTACATGTCAAAAAGCTAAGTCACGACTCAATCCTCATGGTTTATATATGCCTTTGCCTGTACCTAGTGTTCCTTGGGAGGATATATCTATGGACTTTGTTTTAGGTTTACCTCGAACAAAGAAGGGGAGGGATAGAATATTTGTTGTCGTGGATAGGTTCTCGAAAATGGCACACTTTATACCATGTCATAAAAGCGATGATGCTGTTAATGTTGCTGATTTGTTCTTTCGTGAAATTATACGCTTGCATGGTGTGCCAAATACTATTGTTTCAGATCGTGATACTAAATTTCTTAGCCACTTTTGGAGATGTTTATGGGCTAAGTTGGGGACTAAACTGCTTTTTAGTACTACATGTCACCCCCAAACTGATGGACAAACTGAAGTAGTCAATAGAACATTGTCTACTATGCTTAGGGCTGTTTTGAAGAATAACAAGAAAATGTGGGAAGAATGCTTGCCTCATATTGAATTTGCTTATAATCGTTCATTGCATTCTACTACTAAGATGTGTCCTTTTGAAATTGTGTATGGTTTCCTTCCTCGTGCACCAATTGATTTGTTGCCTCTTCCATCTTCGGAGATGGTTAATTTTGATGCTAAACAACGTGCTGAATTGATCTTAAAAATGCATGAGTTAACTAAGGAGAACATTGAGCATATGAATGCTAAATATAAACTTGCTGGAGATAAGGGTAGAAAACATGTTGTGTTTGCACCTGGAGATCTTGTTTGGTTACATTTGCGTAAGGATAGATTTCCTGATTTGCGCAAATCAAAGCTAATGCCACGTGTTGATGGTCCTTTTAAGGTGTTAGAGAAAATAAATGATAATGCAAATAAACTTGAGCTGCCTGCAGATTTTGGGGTTAGTCCCACTTTTAACATTGCAGATCTGAAGCCTTATTTGGGTGAGGAAGATGAGCTTCCGTCGAGGACGACTTCATTTCAAGAAGGGGAGGATGATGAGGACATCAATACCATTGTTACACCCACAGCCCCTGCTTCTATACATACTGGACCAATTACTAGAGCTCGCGCACGCCAATTAAATTATCAGGTACTTTCGTTTCTTGGTAATGATTCTAAAGTTCATGAGAATATGATGCTGCCTAAATTGGATACATTTGTTTTGCTTACAAATGAAGGCCCTAGCTTGGACAAGAAAGAGGAACCTTGGAGCAAGTTCAAGCATGGAGATGATGGCATGCACAAGGGGAACAAGAACGGAGTTACAAGTGATGATTTCAGGACTTTGAAGCCACCATAATGTGTGCAGGAAGCCTTGGACGAAATATACAAGATGTCACGTCATAAATTTCGTCCAGAGGCTATTATAGGTGCTGCGTCACCTTATTATTGGGCCAGGCCCATGTAATTTCGAAATACTTGAGTATAGGGTGTTTTTAGAGTCCGTATGTGTGGGGAAACAAGAGATAGGGTTGGTTTCGGACCCCTCCTTCAAGGGCCACGAAATCCCCTCCTCTTCCTCCATATATACAGCCCTTAGGGCACCGTTTAGACTTTGGGTTTTGTTTAGATTAAAAGTTCGCCATAGCTGCAACTTCGCGTACTTCGTTTGTGTTCAACGACCAGACCAAGACGTCACAGAACCCCACCTTGATCAATAAAGTTTTCATCTTATATTCGCAATATCCAGATTGCAAATCTTAGTTTCTTGCTTGTTCTTCGTTTGCTTGCAGGAGATAGACCCTCGTGGTCAGGTTGATTGTGCTCCGGCGTGGTCAATAACCTCTCGGAGTTGGTTTAGCGATTGCTAAGGCGCGACGTCCTCGCACGTTCGTAGTCGGATCGTCAAAGTCTACTCCACCAAAAACGATAGCTATTATCTCATCGAAAGATCGGGGCACCCTCGCCTCTATCACTTCACTTATATCTTGCTGTCCAGAGCTACTTCATATCATTTATTGATGCTAGTTGTGCTACGCCGTGACCTCATTAGTGTTCTAGGCTCGCGTCTCTAGTCCGGTCTAGCCTAGGACCAGCACAGTACCGTCGTTGAGCGTTTATTCAACATTGCATTCATTGCTAATCTTTTGCTACCATATATAGCCAACCCAGCTCCACGTATTTTTACACCGTGTATACGCACATTCGCCTGGCAATCGCTTTACTCAATCTTCAGAGTTATTTGACACTGCTGGTTGCCCGTCACCACCTGCTGCATAAAAAGAACTTGTAAGATATTGATATTTGCTTTACTGTGAGCACTTTACCACCACATCCTAGTAGTTCATAGGAACATTATTCTCGATTTTTTTTTGTTTCTACTAATCATGGCAGGTTCCAGAGTTGTTAGTTCTTGGGTTTCATCGATCGTGGGAGATTTGCCACCACCTAAGAAAATACAACAACCGTCACAAGAGGAGCAACAACATCAGAATGCACAGAATTAGGTTAATGTTTCCATGCCACCATTTACTGGTCGTTTTAGGCCTGATTTATATATTGAATGGGAGTACGAAATTAATGCTATATTTGCTTCCCATAATTTTGATGAGCGTGGAAAATTTCAAGCTGCGGTTAGTACTTTCAGTAGCTTTGCTTTAGTTTGGTGGAGTGAATACTGTCGGTTAAACCCTGCTTATATACCTACTACTTGGGATGGTTTAAAACATGTCATGAGAGATAGATTCGTAGATGTTCATTATACTCGTGGCATGATTAAAAAACTACAACATTTAAAACAAGGTAGTGACACCGTAACAAAATATTATGATGATTTACAAACTACCTTGTTGCACTCATTTTTAGAAGAAAGTGAAGAAGATTTTATGGATAGATTTTGGGGAGGATTAATGATAGAAGCGAGGGTGTCCCGATCTTTCGATGAGATGATAGCTATCATTTTTGGTGGAGTAGACTTTGACGATCCGACTACGAACGTGCGAGGACGTCGCGCCTTAGCAATCGCTAAACCAACTCCGAGAGGTTATTGACCACGCCGGAGCACAATCAACCTGACCACGAGGGTCTATCTCCTGCAAGCAAACGAAGAACAAGCAATAAACTAAGATTTGCAATCTGGATATTGCGAATATAAGATGAAAGCTTTATTGATCAAGGTGGGGTTCTGTGACGTCTTGGTCTGGTCGTTGAACACAAACGAAGTACGCGAAGTTGCAGCTACGGCGAACTTTTAATCTAAACAAAACCCAAGTCTAAACGACGCCCTAAGGGCTGTATATATGAAGGAAGAATGGGGAATTTCGTGGCCCTTGGAGGAGGGATCCGAAACCAACCCTAACTCTTGTTTTCCCACACATACGGACTCTAAAAACTGCCTATACTTAAGTATTTCGAAATTACATGGGCCTGGCCCAATAATAAGGTGACGCAGCTCCTATAATAGCCTCTGGACGAAATTTATGAAGTGGCATCTTGTATATTTCGTCCAAGGCTTCATGCACGCATTAAGGTGGCTTCAATGTCCTGAAATCATCACTTGTAACTCCGTTCTTGTTCCCCTTGCGCATGCCATTATCTCCATGCCTGGTCTTGCTCCAGTGTTCATCCCTCTTATCCATGCCAGGCCCTTCATTTGTAAGTAAGACAAATGTATCCAATTTAGGCAGCATCATATTCTCATGAACATTAGAATCATTACTAAGAAACGAAAGTACCTGATAATTTAATTGGCGTGCGCGAGCTCTAGTAATTGGTCCAGTGTATGTAGCAGTAGGTGCTGTGGGTGTAACAATGGTATTGATGTCCTCATCAATTAAACAGTGATATTCAGGAAACACTAATTCATGAAGAGTGTTATCCTATGAACTGTTTGTTTAGTCTTGCTTGCAAAGCTGAACAGAGAATAAAACGACGTGTTGCCCACGAGGAGAACAAGCGCAAGGTGCACATTCCAAGTGTTGATACAGATGTTTCTTTAGCTACTAGGCGTACTATGACAACCACATCCGTTGTTGCGAGGACTACATCATCTCCACCATGTGACACATCACCACCGAGAGTGCCTACATCATCTGAGTTGATCATAAGAGGTAATGACAAAGGTACATATTTTCCACTTTCACATGAGAATGATGCATGCCTAGTTAACTTGAATACATCATGTGTTGAGTTACCTATTGATTTGGGCACGTCACCTATTTTAGAGAATTGTGTTACTGTCATGAATGCATCATGTGATCAAACAACTGAAATACCAACAATTTTGAGTGCACTCATTGAATTAACTGTTGATGCAAAAGAACCAATGTTTAATTATTTTGATATGACCTCTAATCTTGATGATGATTCTGTGACCAATGACTTATTGCATGTTTGCTTATTTAAGCATGTTGTAGCATGTAAATTTGATGCAACTAAGGTTTATTCACCAATGTTAGGATGGTTTAATGATGAACATTGTCAACCTTTTGAAATGAATAAGTGCTTCACTTATATGTGCAAACTGAGTTGCAATATTTTCATGCCTTCTACTTCTTGTGATAATATTTTGGCTTTAGATTTTATGAACTATGAAGGTTACTCATGTATACATGTGTCATATATGCAAAAACTAAGGGAAGTAAAACTGGATGACATATACATATACAACATGTACACCTTGTCTCTTTTGTTAGCCACAGTTCAGCTTAAGCAACGCCGAGGACGGCTTTGTTTTCAAGAAGGGGAGGATGATGAGGACATGACTACCTTTGATACGACCAAAAATATTGCATACATGTATATTTGTGAGGTGATTTCTAATGCAAACTATGCAATAATTTATTTATGTCATCCAGGACAAAAATACTTCACAAACTTTTGTGTCATGTCTAATTGCAGGTATATGGGACATTTGTACAATCCACATATGAAGATAAGGGGAAAAGAGATGTTTAGGTGCTGTTCAAAAAGTCCTCTCACGTCACTTTTGGGCCAAGAGAAGATAGAGTCCAAGTCTCTCACGTTCTGGATTCAGATTCGGACTGCACAGACATACCTGACTCAAAACGCCAAGAACTCTTTCATACGGACTCTGAATTGGGTGATTCTTTTTTTGTTGGAAAGTAGATTTCGTGCTCTTTCTAACTCAGTTGGATTCACCTTCAAATTCGTCTGGAGCGTTGAGTTCTCGACGAAACAATCTGACGCTGCAACAGAATCCAAGTCAAACTACAAGTCCAAAGGTGTTGCATCACCTCCACATGGACCCATGAGCCTTGTACGACCTGGGGTTAGTTTTAGGCTGCCTTGGGATGTCCTCCCACCTCCTTGGCTGCCACCCCTTGCTCCTATATAAGTAGATCCATCTAGTAGCTTTTTCCTGGGGGTTTTGTTTAGATTAAAAGTTCGCCATAGCTGCAACTTCGCGTACTTCGTTTGTGTTCAACGACCAGACAAAGGCGTCACAGAACCCCACCTTCATTAATAAAGCTTTCTTCTTATATTCGCAATATCCAGATTGCAATCTCAGTTTCTTGCTTGTTCTTCGTTTGCTCGCAGGAAACAGACCCTTGTGGTCAGGTTGATCGTGCTCCGGCGTGGTCAATAACCCCTTGGAAGTTGGTATAGCGATTGCTAAGGCGCGACGTCTCGCACGTTCGTAGTCGGATCGTCAAGGTCGACTCCCACAAAAAACGATAGCCACCATCTCATCGAAACATCGGGACACCTTCGCCTCTATCACATAGTGCATAAGTTTGATCAATGATAATTTCAATCACTTTTCCTAGTATCATAACAGCAACTCTTTCTCATAAAACTCATCATGATAAAGTTGCAATTGAGAACGGAATTTTTGTTATGGAAAGCTACCTATCATATTCATCATATACTCTTTATTTTGTAGCATGGACATTTGGACTTGAATGATTCAAAGCAATAGTCTATAATTTGGCATGATGACATCAGTACTCAAGAATATCAACAAGCAACCATGTCTTTCAAAATATCAACACTAAAGAAAGTTATCCCTAGCCCATCATGCTCAATCATTGATCCATTCGCAAAACACACTCGCATATTAGCTACATCCAATGCTCAAGTACGATCATAGTGCCCCTTAGTTGGTGCTTTATAAGAGAAGATGGAGACTCAAATAAAAATAAAAATTGCATAAAGTAAATAGATAGGCCCTTCGCAGAGGGAAGTAGGGATTTGTAGAGGTGCCAGAGCTCAAAGCTTAAATTGAGAGATAAAAGATTTTGGGAGGCATACTTTTCCCACCAACGAAAATGACCGAGTAACTCCCAACACTTTCCATGCTAGATATATCATAGGCGGTTCCCAAACAGAAAATAAAGTTTATTCCTTTTTCCACCATTCTTTCACAATCCATGTCTAGCCGTATCCACGGGTGCCCTCCATACCAACACTTTCCAAGGAATTTATTATTTGACAACATAAAGTAAATTTCTTTTTCATTTCGGGACTGGGCATCCCTAATACATTTGCCGTACTCTCGTGCAATGACAAGTGAATAAACACTCATCTTGAGAATAACACATCTAGCATGGAAAATATTGGCCACCCCCTGCCGCTTCATGAGCGGTACTAGCACACAAAAAGGAAATTTATTTTGAAAATTAGAGATGGCACATTCAAATTTGCTTAGAACGGCACGTGAATACCACATATAGGTAGGTATGGTGGACTCATGTGGCAAAACTGGGTTTAGGGATTTTGGATGCACAAGTAGTATTCCCACTTAGTACAAATGGACGCTAGCAAATAGATTGAGAAGCAACCAACCAAGAAACGAAAATTCACATAAACAAGCATTGAGCATAACTAACACCGAATAATGAACCACAAGTAGGATGTAATTTCATTGCATAACTATTGACTTTCGTGCTTGCATAGGGAATCACAAACCTTAACACCAATATTCTTACTAAAGCATAATTACTCACCAACATGGCTCACATATTATTATCTCCATATCGCAAAACTATTGCAAAAAATCAAACTTATCATATCCAGTGATCTACATGAAAGTTTTTATTATATTCTTCTTGAATATCCATTACTTTAGGACTAAATTTATGTATTACCATTGCTACTAACAAGCTCTCAAATAATTTTAAGTGAAGCACGAGAGCAAAAGACAAACTACTCCAAAAAGATATAAGTGAAGATCAAGCGAGTAGTTAAGTAAATGGGTAGCTAATTGAAGACTCTCTCTTATTTAAAAATTTCAGATCTAAGTATTTTATTAAAACAACAAGCGAAACAAAATAAAATGACATTCTAAGAATAGCACACATCATGTGAAGAAGCAAAAACTTAGGCTCAACCGATACTAACCGATAATTGTTGAAGAAGAAAGGTGGGATGCCTACCGGGGCATCACCAAGCTTAGATGCTTGAGACTTCTTGAAATATTATCTTGGGATGCCTTGGGCATCCCCAAGCTTGAGCTTTTGTGTCTCCTTAATTCCTTTTATATCACGGTTTCCCTAAATCTTAAAAAAATTCATCCACACAAAACTCAACAAGAACTCGTGAGATACGTTAGTATAAATCAATGCATAACCTTATCATTCTCTACTGTAGAAAATCACTAAAATTATTATTTAACATTGCATACTAAATGCCTCTGCATATTTAATACTCCTATCCTCAAATAGAATCATTAAACAAGCAAACATATGCAAACAATGCGAACATAACTGCAATCTGTCTAAACAGGACAGTCTGTAAAGAGTGCAATTGTACTCATACTTCCCTAACTCCAAAAATTCTGAACATTTACCACATTGTAGAAAATTTATCAGAGCTTATTGTGCAAAATGCTTCAATATTTTATCACATTCTCACTTTTCTGGAGAATTATTGCAGCAGCGATAAACTTTCTGTTTTAAAACAGCAACTCATATATTTGCAAAATAAGCATGGTGATGGCTATCCTTGCCACTTTTATTGAAATAAAAGAAGAAAAACATTATTCTAAATAACAACAAGCCAATCCTAATAAAATAAAATGACTCTCCAAGCAAAACTCATATCATGTGACGAATGAAAATATAGCTCCAAGTGAGGTTACCGATAATGTTGAAGACGAAAGAGGGGATGCTTTCCGGGGCATCCCCAAGCATAGTTGCTTGGATCTTCCTTGAATATTGCCTTGGGGGTGCCTTGGGCATCCCCAAGCTTAGGGTCTTGTCAGTCCTTATTCTCCTCATATCGATATCTCACCCAAAACTTGAAAACTTCAATCACACAAAACTTAACAGAACTTCGTGAGATGGGTTAGTATGATAAATACAAATCATTCACTTTGGTACTGATGAGGACATCAATACCGTTGTTACACCCACAGCTCCTACTGCTACATATACTGGACCAATTACTAGAGCTCGCGCACGCCAATTAAATTATCAGGTACTTTCGTTTCTTGGTAATGATTCTAATGTTCATGAGAATATGATGCTTCCTAAATTGGATACATTTGTATTGATTACTAATGAAGGGCCTAGCATGGACAAGAGGGATGAACACTGGAGCAGGATCAAGGAGGGAGATGAAGGCGTGCGTGAAGGGATCCAGAATGGCGTTTCTAGTGCATATTTAAGCACTTTGAAGCCTCTGTGATGACCTACAAGGACATGGACGAAATATACAAGATGCCCCTTCATAAATTTCGTCCATAGCTTATTTTAGGTGCTACGCCACCTTATTTTTGGGCCAGGCCATTGTAATTTCGAAATACTTGAGTATAGGCTATTTTTAGAGTCTGTATGTGTGGGGAAACAAGAGATAGGGTTGGTTTCGGACCCCTCCTTCAAGGGCCACGAAATCCACCCCCTCTTCCTCCATATATACAGCCCTTAGGGCACCGTTTAGACTTTGGGTTTTGTTTAGATTAAAAGTTCGCCATAGCTGCAACTTCGCGTACTTCGTTTGTGTTCAATGACCAGACCAAGACGTCACAGAACCCCACCTTGATCAATAAAGCTTTCATCTTATATTCGCAATATTCAGATTGCAAATCTTAGTTTCTTGCTTGTTCTTCGTTTGCTTGCAGGAGATAGACCCTCGTGGTCAGGTTGATTGTGCTCCGGCGTGGTCAATAACCTCTCGGAGTTGGTTTAGCGATTGCTAAGGCGCGACGTCCTCGCACGTTCGTAGTCGGATCGTCAAAGTCTACTCCACCAAAAACGATAGCTATCATCTCATCAAAAGATCGTGACACCCTCGCCTCTATCAAGTGGTATCAAATTTTCAGGTTGCTCGGTGAGATTTTATAGTTTTTCGTAGTTTAGATCGAGTCTGTTCTTCATACCTACAGTCCACGAAAAAGCCAAAAAAAATTAGGGTTAGTTCATCATATCCGAACCAATCTGAGCCTTTGCATAATCTTTTTAGGGTTTTTGCTTTGTTGAATTTGCGGTTGCATCGTCGTGTCTAGTTGCTGGTCTTAGCATCTAGTCCTTTAGAGTTTCGAGTTCTGGTCATAAGTTGTCACACCGCCGCCGCACCATCATCATCGCACCTGCCATCTACCACCACCGCTTATCCGCCACCGCTCTGAATCCATATACCATCACCGATCTGTATCCATATTCCACCACCATATATCCACCACCATATATCCACCACCAATCCGAGTTTTTTTTTCATATTAGGTTTGTTTTCGAGACCCATCTATTTTCCGATTCGTGTTTCCTTGCCTGAGTAGGATTCGAAAAAAAAAAGAGTCTGGAGACCCCCGGGCAGTTTTTAGGCCAAAATTTTGGCGGTCAAAAATATTTTTTCCCTATCCTATTTTTAGGTCCCAGGGAGCGTTTTGAGACACTCGCCATCATAGTGATTTTTTGTCGCACTTTTTCGTCGTCGCTGCCCTGATTTCTGAAAAAAAATTGTCAACAACAAATTTCGTGCCAATCCTGTTAGTTTGACTTGGGAAGAGTTTTGAGACACTTGCCATTATAGTGATTTTTTCGCAAAAAAAAAAGGATCGCAAAAAAAAACAAATTTTTTTTAGAGTGTGCTCTTCCCTTCTTTACGTGCCGCGCCATGATTTTGTTAGTGTTCTAGGCTCGCGTCTCTAGTACGGTCTAGCCTAGGACCAGCACAGTACCATCGTTGAGCGTTTATTCAACTTTGCATCTCTGAATTGATTATTGCTGACATTTTTGCTACCATATCATAAGCCTTCCCAGCACCACATACATCTACGTCGTGCGTTTGACACCACCTGGCAATCGCTCTGTCCAATCTTTAAGAGTTTTGACTACAACGGTTGCCGATCACCACCTGCTGCTGGGTAAGAACTGGTAAGCATTTGAGATTCGCTTGACGGTTTTGTAATACACCACCACCACCACTTCCCAGTAGTCTGTAGGATCATATTTTTGTGTGTTTCTATTGCTGCTAACTATGGCAGGATCACAAGCCGATGAGACTGATTGGGAGAACATGACGAACAAACAGCTACATGATAAATTTCAGCAAATGATGAGTGGACAGGTGCAAGATGTGCTAAACAGATTTGAAGAGGCCATGGAGAAGATAGATGGAATTGAGAAGACGTTCGAAACAAAGCTCGATAACAAGTTTAATGAATTGCTCGCGCGTCTTCCACAACCACCACCGGCTGCACCTGTCGCACCTCTACAACAACAACAACGTCGCCTTCCAAATCAAGTGAGACGAGCACAGCGCGTTCCCCTTGAGCCTGGTCAAACTTCTGGTGCCGCTGCACCTACTGTTGATGCTTCTATGGCTCCTGTTGCCGCTGAGGAGGACGATTATGCGGGCGATTACGAGGATGAGGTTGATCAAAATCAGAACTACGTACCAGCACCAGGTCGTCCACATGCCAATAATCGCAATGGTAGGGCTGCATTACCAGCTCAGGTACGAGATCATGACCATCTTCCTAAACTGAAATTGAATATTCCACCATTTGAGGGTAGATATGTTCCTGATATATATCTTACTTGGGAGTTAGAAACTGAACAACGTTTTACATGTTTACAATATCCCGAGGAGATTCGTGTTGCTGCTGCTGTTTGTGCTTTTACTAGTTTTGCATGTGTATGGTGGTCTGAACATTGTAGATTATATCCTATTCCAGCTACGTGGGCTGCTTTGAAAACTGCTATGCGTACTCGTTGGGTTCCACCATATTATCAACCTGAATTACTTCAAAAATTGCAGCGCTTAAGACAAGGAAAAAAATTCTGTAGAAGAATATTATCAGGAATTACAAACTGGCATGATTAGATGTGGTATTGTTGAGGAGAATGAAGCTATGCTTGCACGTTTCATGGGTGGATTAAATAGAGAGATTCAGACCATTCTAGAGTATAAGGAGTATAATAATATCACTCGTTTATTCCATCTTGCTTGTAAAGCTGAACGTGAAGTGCAGGATCGACAGGCATTGGCGCGGACTAACTTTTCTGCAGGTCGACCTTCATCGTGGACACCGCGTGCATCCTCTACTTCCACACATTCTACTGCACCGACACCTCCATCAGCTGCCACCTCCAGCCGTGATACAAGGAAGCAGGCACAACCACCACTATCTGCCAAGAGCACACCTACCGGGCCTGCACAGAGTTCTTCTTCTTCCATGGCATCAACAGGGCACACAAGTGATATTATTTGTCGTCGTTGGAAGGGAAGAGGTCATTATGCGAGAGAATGCAAATCTCAGCGTGTCATGATTGCTACCGAGGATGGTGGGTATGAGTCCGCTAGTGACTATGATGAGGAGACTTTGGCTCTCATTACACGTGAAGAACACGGTGGAGATGATTCTGATCATGAGACGCAATACATGGCTCCTGAAGACGCTGACAGGTATGAATGTTTAGTTGCTCAACGTGTTTTGAGTGTGCAGGTCACACAAGCTGAGCAAAATCAGAGGCATAATTTGTTCCATACAAAGGGAGTTGTGAAGGAACGTTCTGTTCGCGTCATCATAGATGGAGGGAGCTGCAACAACTTGGCTAGCATGGAGATGGTGGAGAAGCTATCTCTCACCACAAGACCACATCCACATCCTTACTATATCCAATTGTTCAACAACAGTGGCAAGGTTAAGGTAACACGTACTGTCGTGTGCATTTTAGTATCTCTACATATGCTGATTATGTTGATTGTGATGTGGTACCCATGCAAGCATGTTCCTTATTACTTGGTAGACCATGGCAATTTGATAAAAATTCTGTACACCATGGTAGAAACAATCAGTGTACTCTTGTTCATAAGGATAAACATATTACTTTGCTTCCTATGACTCCTGATTCTATTTTGAAAGATGATATTAATAGAGCTAGTAAAGCAAAACAGGAGAAAAATAAGAGTGAAAATCAGATTGTGGCAAAAGAATTTGAGCAACAAATGAAGCCTAATAATAAAACATCTAGTGTTGCTTCTGAAATTAAATTGAAAAATGCGTGTTTACTTGCCACCAAATCTGATATTGATGAGCTAGATTTAAGCAAATCTGTTTGTTATGCTTTTGTGTGCAAAGAGGCATTATTTTCATTCGAGGACATGCCTTCCTCTTTGCCTCCTGCTGTCACTAACATTTTGCAGGAGTTCGCTGACGTCTTTCCACAAGACGTGCCACCGGGATTACCAGCTATTCGCGGGATTGAGCATCAGATTGACTTAATTCCTGGTGCTTCCTTGCCAAACCGTGCGCCATACCGTACCAATCCAGAGGAGACGAAGGAGATTATGCGTCAAGTACAGGAGCTGCTCGACAAAGGTTATATACGCGAATCTCTTAGTCCTTGTGCTGTTCCTATTATACTAGTGCCAAAAAAGGATGGTACGTCGCGTATGTGTGTTGATTGTAGAGGCATTAATAATATTACTATTCGTTATCGTCATCCTATTCCTAGGCTAGATGATATGCTTGATGAATTGAGTGGCTCTACAATATTCTCCAAAGTTGATTTGCGTAGTGGATACCATCAAATTTGTATGAAATTGGGAGATGAATGGAAAACAACATTTAAAACTAAGTTCGGTTTATATGAGTGGTTAGTCATGCCTTTTGGGTTAACTAATGCACCTAGTACTTTCATGAGATTAATGAACGAAGTTTTACGTGCTTTCATTGGACGATTTGTGGTAGTTTACTTTGATGATATATTGATTTATAGCAGATCTTTGGAGGAACATTTGGAATATTTACGTGCTGTTTTTATTGCTCTACGTGATGCACGTTTGTTTGGTAACCTTGGGAAGTGCACCTTCTGCACCGACCGAGTATCTTTTCTTGGCTATGTTGTTACTCCACAGGGAATTGAAGTTGATAAAGCCAAGATTGAAGCTATTGAGAGTTGGCCGCAGCCCAAATCGGTCACACAAGTGAGGAGTTTCCTTGGCCTCGCTGGTTTCTATAGGCGTTTTGTGAGAGATTTCAGTACCATTGCTGCACCTCTCAACGAGCTTACAAAGAAGGATGTGCCTTTTGTTTGGGGTACCGCACAGGAAGAAGCCTTCATGGTGTTGAAAGATAAGTTAACACATGCTCCTTTACTCCAACTTCCTGATTTTAATAAGACTTTTGAGCTTGAATGTGATGCTAGTGGAATTGGATTAGGAGGTGTGTTATTACAAGATGGCAAACCTGTTGCATACTTTTCTGAAAAATTGAGTGGGCCTAGTCTTAATTACTCTACTTATGATAAGGAATTATATGCTCTTGTTCGGACTTTGGAAACATGGCAACATTATTTTTGGCCCAAAGAATTTGTTATTCATTCTGATCATGAATCTTTGAAACATATTAAAAGTCAAGCCAAACTAAACCGTAGACATGCTAAATGGGTTGAATTCATTGAGACTTTCCCTTATGTCATTAAACACAAGAAGGGTAAAGAAAATGTTATTGCTGATGCATTGTCTCGTCGTTATACTATGCTTTCACAACTTGACTTTAAAATATTTGGTTTGGAGACCATCAAAGATCAATATGTGCATGATGCTGAATTTAAAGATGTATTGCAGAATTGTAAAGAAGGGAGAACATGGAACAAGTTCGTCGTTAACGATGGATTTGTTTTTCGTGCTAACAAGCTATGCATTCCAGCTAGCTCTGTTCGTCTTTTGTTGTTGCAGGAGGCGCATGGAGGAGGATTAATGGGACACTTTGGCGTAAAGAAGACGGAGGATGTACTTGCTACACATTTCTTTTGGCCAAAGATTAGACGGGATGTTGAGCGCTTTGTTGCTCGCTGCACTACATGTCAAAAAGCTAAGTCACGACTCAATCCTCATGGTTTATATATGCCTTTGCCTGTACCTAGTGTTCCATGGGAGGATATATCTATGGACTTTGTTTTGGGTTTACCTCGAAGAAAGAAGGGGAGGGATAGCATATTTGTTGTCGTGGATAGGTTCTCGAAAATGGCACACTTTATACCATGTCATAAAAGCGATGATGCTGCTAATGTTGCTAATGTTGCTGATTTGTTCTTTCGTGAAATTATTCGCTTGCATGGTGTGCCAAATACTATTGTTTCAGATCGTGATACCAAATTTCTTAGCCACTTTTGGAGATGTTTATTTGCTAAGTTGGGGACTAAACTGCTTTTTAGTACTACTTGTCACCCCCAAACTGATGGACAAACTGAAGTAGTCAATAGAACTTTGTCTACTATGCTTAGGGCTATTTTGAAGAATAATAAGAAAATGTGGGAAGAATGCCTGCCTCATATTGAATTTGCTTATAATCGTTCTTTGCATTCTACTACTAAGATGTGCCCTTTTGAAATTGTGTATGGTTTCCTACCTCGTGCACCCATTGATTTGTTGCCTCTTCCATCTTCGGAGAAGGTTAATTTTGATGCTAAACAACGTGCTGAATTGCTCTTAAAAATGCATGAGATAACTAAGGAAAATATTGAGCGCATGAATGCTAAATATAAACTTGCTGGAGATAAGGGTAGAAAACATGTTGTCTTTGCACCTGGAGATCTTGTTTGGTTACATTTGCGTAAGGATAGGTTTCTGGATTTGCGCAAGTCAAAGCTAATGCCACGTGCTGATGGTCCTTTTAAGGTGTTAGAGAAAATAAATGATAATGCATACAAACTTGAGCTACCTGCAGATTTTGGGGTTAGTCCCACTTTTAACATTGCAGATTTGAAGCCTTATTTGGGTGAGGAAAATGAGCTTCCGTCGAGGACGACTTCATTTCAAGAAGGGGAGGATGATGAGGACATCAATACCGTTGTTACACCCACAGCTCCTACTGCTACATATACTGGACCAATTACTAGAGCTTGCGCACGCCAATTAAATTATCAGGTACTTTCGTTTCTTGGTAATGATTCTAATGTTCATGAGAATATGATGCTTCCTAAATTGGATACATTTGTATTGATTACTAATGAAGGGCCTAGCATGGACAAGAGGGATGAACACTGGAGCAGGATCAAGCATGGAGATGAAGGCGTGCGTGAAGGGATCCAGAATGGCGTTTCTAGTGCATATTTAAGCACTTTGAAGCCTCCGTGATGACCTAGAAGGACATGGACGAAATATACAAGATGCCCCTTCATAAATTTCGTCCATAGCTTATTTTAGGTGCTACGCCACCTTATTTTTGGGCCAGGCCCATGTAATTTCAAAATACTTGAGTATAGGTTGTTTTTAGAGTTCGTATGTGTGGGGAAACAAGAGATAGGGTTGGTTTCGGACCCCTCCTTCAAGGGCCACGAAATCCACCCCCTCTTCCTCCATATATACAGCCCTTAGGGCACCGTTTAGATTTTGGGTTTTGTTTAGATTAAAAGTTCGCCATAGCTGCAACTTCGCGTACTTCGTTTGTGTTCAACGACCAGACCAAGACGTCACAGAACCCCACCTTGATCAATAAAGCTTTCATCTTATATTCGCAATATCCAGATTGTAAATCTTAGTTTCTTGCTTGTTCTTCGTTTGCTTGCAGGAGATAGACCCTCGTGGTCAGGTTGATTGTGCTCCGGCGTGGTCAATAACCTCTCGGAGTTGGTTTAGCGATTGCTAAGGCGCGACGTCCTCGCACGTTCGTAGTCGGATCATCAAAGTCTACTCCACCAAAAACGATAGCTATCATCTCATCGAAAGATCGGGACACCCTCGCCTCTATCGGGTACTGTAAAAGACAAGATTCATAATTGTTCTCACACAATGCCTACTGTACTCTACAATTTCCACAATTTATATTAATCAATATAAGCCATAGAAATCATAAAACAAGCAAACTATGCATTGAAAACAGAATCTGTAAAAACAAAACAGTACGTAAAGATCTGAATTAAGCTCATACTTTTGTATCTACAAAAACTCTGAAAATTTAGAAAAACGTATAAAACTTGTATACCCAGTAACTGTAAAAAATTCAGAATTTTTAGACACTCTAGTGAATTTAAACAATTCTGTTACTGGGCGCAAAAGTTTCTGTTTTTGCACAGAATCAAGTCAACTATCATCCACAATATCCCAAAGGCTTTACTTGGCACTTTATTGAAACAAAAGCTGTAAAACATAATTACTACAGTAGAATAATAATGTGAACATACAAAAACAGTAGGGGTAAATATTGGGTTGTCTCCCAACAAGCGCTTTTCTTTAATGCCTTTTTAGCTAGGCATGACGATTTCAATGATGCTCACATAAAAGATAAGAATTGAAACTCAAAGAGAGCATCATGAAGCATATGACTAGAACATTTAAGTCTAACCCACTTCCTATGCATAGGTATTTTTTGAGCAAATAATTTGTGGGAACAAGAATCAACTAGCATAGGAAGGCAAAACAAGCAATACTTCAAGATTTTCAACTAATAGAGAGGAAACTTGATATTATTGCAATACCTACAAACATATGTTCCTCTCTCATGATAATTTTCAGTAGCATCATGAATGAATTCAACAATATAACTATCACATCAAGCATTCTTTTCATGATCCACATGCATAAATTTTTTATTACTCTCCACATAAGCAAATTTATTCTCATCAATAATTGTGGGAGCAAACTCAACAAAATAACTATCATGTGATTGGAAATTAAAATCATGATGACAAGTTTCATGCTTATAATTATTCTCTATAACATATATGTCATCACCATAATCATCATAGGTAGCAACTTTGTTGTCATAATCAATTGCAACCTCTTCCAAAATAGTGGATTCATCATTAAATAAAGTAATGACCTCTCCAAATCCACTTTCATCAATATAATCATCATAAATAGGAGGCATGCAATCTTCATAATAAATTTTCTCATCAAAACTTGGGGGACTAAAAGTATCATCTTCATCAAATATAGCATCCCCAAGCTTATGGCTTTGCATAACATTAGCATCATGGATATTCAAACAATTCATACCAACAACATTGCAATCATGCTCATCATTAAAAGTTTTTATGTCAAACATTTTATTGAATTCTTCTTCTATCAATTGAGCACAATTTTCCGATCCATCATTTTCAAGAAAGACATGATAAAGATGAATAATATGAGACCACCTCAATTCCATTTTTTTGTAGTTTTCTTTTATAAGCCAAACTAGTGATAAAACAAGAAACTAAAAGATTCAATTGCAAGATCTAAAGACATACCTTCAAGCACTCACCTCCCCGGTAACGGCGCCAGAAAAGAGCTTGATGTCTACTACACAACTTGTTCTTGTAGACTCATGTTGGGCCTCCAAGCGCGGAGTTTTGTAGGACAGTAGCAATTTTCCCTCAAGTGGATGACCTAAGGTTTATCAATCCGTGGGAGGTGTAGGATGAAGATGGTCTCTCTCAAAAAACCCTGCAACCAAATAACAAAGAGTCTCTTGTGTCCCCAACACACAAAATACAATGGTAATTTGTATAGGTGCACTAGTTCGGCGAAGAGATGGTGATACAAGTGTAGTAATGATAGTAGATATTGGTTTTTGTAATAGGAACAATAAAAAACAGCAATGTATCAATTGATAAAACGGAGCACAAACGGTATTGCAATGCTTAAAAGTGAGGCCTAGGGTCCGTACTTTCGCTAGTGCAATCTCTCAACAATGCTAATATAATTGGATCATATAACTATCCCTCAACGTGCGATGAAGAATCACTCCAAAGTTCCTATCTAGCGGAGAACATAAGACGAAATTGTTTGTAGGGTACGACCACCTCAAAGCTATTCTTTTCGATCAATCTATCCTTGAGTTTATACTAAAATAACACCAACCTATTCTTTCCGATTGATCTAACCAAGAGTTTGTACTAAAATAACACCATATGATACACATCAACCAACTCTAATGTCACCTAGATACTCCAATGTCACCGCGAGTATCCGTGAGTTGATTATGCAATATGCATCAAACAATTTCAGATTCATAATACTCAATCCAACACAAAGAACCTCAAAGAGTGCCCCAAGATTTCTACCGGAGAAACAAAGATGAGAACGTGCATCAACCCCTATGCATAGATTAGCCCAATGTCACCTCGAGAATCCGCAAGTTGAGTGCCAAAACACATATCAAGTGAATCAATATGATACCCCATTGTCACCATGGGTATTCTTAGCAAGACATACATCAAGTGCTCTCAAATCCATAAATGTATTCAATCCGTTAAAACGAAATCTCAAAGGGAAAACTCAATTCATCACAACAAGATAGAGAGGGGAAAACACCATATGATCCGACTATATTAACGAAGCCCGCGATACATCAAGATTGTGACATCTCAAGAACACGAGAGAGAGATATTAAACACATAGCTACTGGTACAAACCCTCAGCCCCGAGGGTGGACTACTCCCTCCTCATCATGGTGGCCGCCGGGATGACGAAGATGTCCACCGGTGATGATTTCCCCCTCCGGCGGAGTCGGGGTTAGTTCCACGCAAATCATACCCAAACCATATAAAATTGTTGTAAACATGGCATGAATACTTCATAAATTATAGATACGTTGGAGACGTATCAGGCGGCAGCCTCTTGAAGCCGTCGGAGAGGTTGAGGTTCGGATGGCGATAGGCAAGATTGCTCAAGACCATAAAGAGGGCGTCGCGGGCAAGCTTCTGGGATTCAGCAGCGAAGCATTCGGCCCTGTCCTCCTCGTACATCTTTAGTCCTTCAATCAAACCTTCAAAGAAATGCGTCAGCTTGACACTTGAACTTCATGGTCGCTGACAGAGAAAGCCCAGCTCTTCATGTCCATCTTCGAGATTTGGGCAGCGAGGCGCTCGGCGATGTCAACCAAGTTTTTGATCCAGAGGTCACGTTGCTCAACCTGGTTCTGCAGTTTATCTTCCACCTCCCGTCGGAGAGTTCTTGCATTCTCCAAGTCCTTCATCAATAACTTCTCATGAACACCAGCAGATTCGATCTCACTTTCCAGAGTGCCAAGCCGTGCCTTCATATCGGTGATGGTGCCGTTGGCAGTGACAAGGTCCTGGCTCTTGGAGGAAAGCTGCGATTGCGTCTCCTTCAGGAGAGTTTTTGCTTTTTGCACTCCCTTTTTAAGAGCCACGATCTCCTTGGTGCTCCCAGCAAGATCCTCTGTCAGTTTGGCCACCCGTTGGTTAAGGTCAGTCTTGGCAGCAGACGTAGCGGCAAGCTCATCGGTGACCTTCTTCAACCGAGCAGAAGAGTCAAGTGTAAGCGTGTCAAGAGCCGCTTTGTGCTTGTCCTCCAGGTCCTTGGTACGCTGCTGGACAAGGGCCTCTAGTTCTTCATCCTTGCCGCGGAGGATGGCTTCAAGGTTCCCTTCCCGGTAAGAGATATCCTTCTCCTTGGCGTTCAGAAGCGCTTCGCGCTCTGCCAGGCGGGTCTCCCGGGCAGCAACATCCTCCTTGGCCATTGTTATCACCTCATGTTGCCGCAGAAGGGATTGAGACTATTTGTTGTGCCACTCACGTAGTTCACTGCCCTTGTCCCTCAGTTTTTGATCCATGAGACCGGCAGAGTCGCGCTGCTCCTTGATCATCTGGCACTTCAGGCTGTACCTGCTCTGCATATCTTTGATACCAGTCGCCACGGACTCCAAGAAGGACATGTCCATGGCTGCGCCAACGGAATCATCAGTCTCTTTGGTTCTCTGGGATAACGGTGCCAAGATGTGCTGGATCTCTTCATCAAAGTCCGCACCCACTTTCAGTCATAGAGTGTGGACATACCTTCAAATTGATTGGCCTGCTGGTGATGATATGATTGGGATTGTGATAGAGGCGAGGGTGTCCCGATCTTTCGATGAGATGATAGCTATCGTTTTTGGTGGAGTAGACTTTGACGATCCGACTACGAACGTGCGAGGACGTCGTGCCTTAGCAATCGCTAAACCAACTCCGAGAGGTTATTGACCACGCCGGAGCACAATCAACCTGACCACGAGGGTCTATCTCCTGCAAGCAAACGAAGAACAAGCAATCTCAGGAAGTTACCATTTTACTAGCGCACTACCGATTAACTGCTACAGTCCCACGACCCCATGACCTGCGGTAATTACGCGGAGTGGACGTTGGATTGACTGTTCATCATGACAACCTCTGCATGTGCAGCACTTTTTCGACGTGTGTCCATGCACTGTTTGGGGCCTAACCCAACATGCCAGGCGACACGTATGGCTCAGGCCCCGGGGCTTCTGTCGAGGTACACAAACAAGGGTGTATGTTTCCCCTGACTTGTGCACGGACGAAAGGCCTCCTCCCCGGCAACCAAGGCCAAGCCAGAGAAGCAGCTCTTAGTGAGATCAAAGTGTGGATCAAGAAGACCAAGAATAAGCACGACAGAAGAATATCACCTTGGGAAAGCCTCCCTTGCCGGGCAGGAGAGCCTGGCCGGGTCGAGGCCGCCCAAGGACAAGTCCAAGACTTCCCCGGCAAGCTTGCTGGGTCCGCCAGGGGCGGGATCCCCGCCAAGACACCACCGCTCCACCACACAGCGACGCAAGTCACTTATCAGTGCGGTGTCGAGCCCCCAAGTGACTAAGTGGCCTCTGCTAAGCACGTGGCGGTCCATTGGAAGACAAGATTTATCCAAGTGACACCCATCCAGAGGCGTATCAAGATGATAAGCAAGAGATGGTTAACCAGCCCAGCAGGCATGCCGGGCTTCGCCCTCAGCATGACACCTAGCAGTGCATTTAATGCACTTTGTCCTAACTGCCAGAGTTAGGTATGATAGCACTGTTGGCTATCTAATCAGTAGATAAAGACTGTTTTGCCATTGTGGTTACCCCTTAAGCTATAAAAGGAGGTCCAAGGCGACCTAACAAAGGATTCGGACCCTCACACACTTGTATGCGCGTAGTTGCTCTCCGCGAGGCACCCTTGCCGGGCTTGAGTGCTGCGCGCTCGTTGTGTTCTTCCACTCAATCCACCAAAGAAGGAGTAGGGTTTTACGCTACCCAGTGGCCCGAACCTGGGTAAAAACCACCAGTGTCACCACCGTCGTGTTGTTCCATGGCCTTTGCTCTTTGTGCAACGTGATCTCCCCCTTGCAGATCCACAAGGGGCTCATGTCCCTATAGGTGATCATGATCCACCACGACATTGGCCAAACCAAACCGATAGTTCAAGGAGAAATACAAAGATATCTTAATCATGCATAAAAGAGTTCAATGAAGACTCAAATAATATTCATAGATAATCTGATCATAAATCCACAATTCATCGGATCTCAACAAACACATCGCAAAATAAAATTACATCGGATAGAACTCCAAGAACATCGAGGAGAACATGGTATTGAAGATCAAAGAGAGAGAAGAAGCCATCTAGCTACTAGCTATGGACCCGTAGGTCTGTGGTAAACTACTCACGCATCATCAGAAGGGCAACAAGGTTGATGTAGAGGCCCTCCGTGATCGAATCCCCCTCTGGCAGGGTGCTAGAAAAGGCCCCAAGATGGGATCTCACGGGAATAGAGGCTTGCGGCGGCGGAAAAGTATTTTGGTGGACGCTTTTGATGTTTGAGGAATATTTGAGAATATATAGAGGTGGAACTAGGGTTGGAGGACACCCGAGGGGCCCACAAGCCCTCAGGGCGCGCGCCCCCGGGGCGCACCATAGAGGCTTGTGGCCTCCTCAGGACTCTTCTGGCCCTCTCTCAAAGTCACGTAGGTGTCTTCTGGTCCAAGAAAGATCATCGTAAAGTTTTATTCCGTTTGGACTCCGTTTGATATTCCTTTTCTGTAAAAGTCAAAAACAAGGAAAAAACAAAAACCGGCACTAGGCTCTAGGTTAATAGGTTAGTCCCAAAAATAATATAAAATAGCATATTAATGCATATAAAACATCCAAAACAGATAATATAATAGCATGGAACAATCAAAAACTATAGATACGTTGGAGACGTATCAAGCATCCCCAAGCTTAATTCCTGCTCGTCCTCGAGTAGGTAAATGGTAAAAACAAAATTTTTGATGTGGAATGCTACCTAACATATTTATCAATGCAATCTTCTTTATTGTGGCAAGAATGTTCAGATCCATAAGATTCAAAACAAAAGTTTAATATTGACATAAAAACAATAATACTTCAAGCATACTAATAAAGCAATCATGTCTTCTCAAAATAACATGGCCAAAGAAAGTTATCCCTACAAAATCATATAGTCTGGCTATGCTCCATCTTCATCACACAAAGTATTTCATCATGCACAACCCCGATGACAAGCCAAGAAATTGTTTCATACTTTTGGTGTTCTCAAACTTTTTCAACTTTCACACAATACATGAGCGTGAGCCATGGATATAGCACTATAGGTGGAATAGAATATGGTGGTTGTGGAGAAGACAAAATGTTGGATTTTGGGTTCCACAAACCCTTGAGAGGTTCGAACTCTGGGGTGCGTGCGAAGAACTCGTCCTCCCCAGTCTGCCTACTCGCTAATCTCACAGCCTAGCTCGACGAACTGTAAGGAAAAGAGACACAACAGTTTACCTAGGTTCGGGCCACCTTGCGGTGTAAAACCCTACTCCTGCTTTGTGGTGGATTGGCCTCGAGGGGCTGAGGATGAACTAGTACAGTGGCGAACAGCCTCAGGAGGAGAGGTGTTCTTGAGCTCGAATGAGCTGGTGGGAGTGAGGGTGATCTGAATGATTCGTTTGGGGGTCCGATCCCCCTCCACGGTGGTGGTTAAGTCCTATTTATAGTGGCCATGGTCCTCTTCCCAAGTGAAAGGCGGGAAGGGATCCCACAACGGCCAAATTCAAAGGGGGGCAGCTAGTACATGCTATCCTGACAAAAGTAGTCTTCGCCTGCTAAAGCCTCTGGTTGTGACGCCGTGGTGGGTTCGGTGATGACCTCCATCCTGCCGTCCTCGCGGTCTTGGTCTTGTTGCACTGGAATGGAAACCTTTGGCTGATTCCTCGGGACTCCGCGCCTGTGCTTGCCTCTTTAGCACAAAAGAGGAAACTGGTACACTTCGCCCGCTGACGCCCGCCTGGCCTTGGTCGTCATGGCTCATGTCATCCGGACCTCACGAGGTGAGGCTTGCATAGAACTCTCCGCTCCTCAGGAGCCAGCCTGAGGGGGCCGCTCCCCGTGGAGGTCTTGGTGTCGTCCGCCTCGCGAGGCTTGGCCCCTCGCGAGGGTCTTGAGTTGTTGTCATTGAAGCTGGGTCGTACCAGGCCATTGATGGAGCCACGCCGTGAGCCGCAGGCAGGCAAGTGATAGAGGCGAGGGTGTCCCGATCTTTCGATGAGATGATAGCTATCGTTTTTGGTGGATTAGACTTTGATGATCCGACTACGAACGTGCGAGGACGTCGCGCCTTAGCAATCGCTAAACCAACTCCGAGAGGTTATTGACCACGCCGGAGCACAATCAACCTGACCACGAGGGTCTATCTCCTACAAGCAAACGAAGAACAAGCAAGAAACTAAGATTTGCAATCTCGATATTGCGAATATAAGATGAAAGCTTTATTGATCAAGGTGGGGTTCTGTGACGTCTTGGTCTGGTCGTTGAACACAAACGAAGTACGCGAAGTTGCAGCTATGGCGAACTTTTAATCTAAACAAAACCCAAAGTCTAAACGGTGCCCTAAGGGCTGTATATATGGAGGAAGAGGAGGGGATTTCGTGGCCCTTGAAGGAGGGGTCCGAAACCAACCCTATCTCTTGTTTCCCCACACATACGGACTCTAAAAACAGCCTATACTCAAGTATTTCGAAATTACATGGGCCTGCCCAATAATAAGGTGACGCAGCACCTATAATAGCCTCTGGATGAAATTTATGAAGTGACATCTTGTATATTTCGTCCAAGGCTTCCTGCACTCATTATGGTGGCTTCAAAGTCCTGAAATCATCACTTGTAACTCCGTTCTTGTTCCCCTTGTGCATGCCATCATCTCCATGTTTGAACTTGCTCCAAGGTTCCTCTTTCTTGTCCAAGCTAGGCCCTTCATTTGTAAGCAAAACAAATGTATCCAATTTAGGCAGCATCATATTCTCATGAACTTTAGAATCATTACCAAGAAACGAAAGTACCTGATATTTTAATTGGCGTGCGCGAGCTCTAGTAATTGGTCCAGTATGTATAGAAGCAGGGGCTGTGGGTGTAATAATGGTATTGATGTCCTCATCATCCTCCCCTTCTTGAAATGAAGTCGTCCTCGACGGAAGCTCATCTTCCTCACCCAAATAAGGCTTCAGATCTGCAATGTTAAAAGTGGGACTAACCCCAAAATCTGCAGGCAGCTCAAGTTTATATGCATTATCATTTATTTTCTCTAACACCTTAAAAGGACCATCAGCACGTGGCATTAGCTTTGATTTGCGCAAATCAGGAAATCTATCCTTACGCAAATGTAACAAACAGGATCTCCAGGTGCAAACACAACATGTTTTCTACCCTTATCTCCAGCAAGTTTATATTTAGCATTCATACGCTCAATGTTCTCCTTAGTTAACTCATGCATTTTTAAGATCAATTCAGCACGTTGTTTAGCATCAAAATTAACCTTCTCCGAAGATGGAAGAGGCAACAAATCAATTGGTGCACGAGGAAGGAAACCATACACAATTTCAAAAGGACACATCTTAGTAGTAGAATGCAATGAACGATTGTAAGCAAATTCAATATGAGGCAAGCATTCTTCCCACATTTTCTTGTTATTCTTCAAAACAGCCCTAAGCATAGTAGACAATGTTCTATTGACTACTTCAGTTTGTCCATCAGTTTGGGGGTGACATGTAGTACTAAAAAGCAGTTTAGTCCCCAACTTATCCCATAAACATCTCCAAAAGTGGCTAAGAAATTTAGTATCACGATCTGAAACAAAAGTGATAGAGGCGAGGGTGTCCCGATCTTTCGATGAGATGATAGCTATCGTTTTTGGTGGAGTAGACTTTGACGATCCGACTACGAACGTGCGAGGACGTCGCGCCTTAGCAATCGCTAAACCAACTCCGAGAGGTTATTGACCACGCCGGAGCACAATCAACCTGACCACGAGGGTCTACTCCTACAAGCAAACGAAGAACAAGCAAGAAACTAAGATTTGCAATCTGGATATTGCGAATATAAGATGAAAGCTTTATTGATCAAGGTGGGGTTCTGTGACGTCTTGGTCTGGTCGTTGAACACAAACGAAGTACGCGAAGTTGCAGCTATGGCGAACTTTTAATCTAAACAAAACCCAAAGTCTAAACGGTGCCCTAAGGGCTGTATATATGGAGGAAGAGGAGGCGATTTCGTGGCCCTTGAAGGAGGGGTCCGAAACCAACCCTATCTCTTGTTTCCCCACACATACGGACTCTAAAAACAGCCTATACTCAAGTATTTCGAAATTACATGGGCCTGGCCCAATAATAAGGTGACGCAGCTCCTATAATAGCCTCTGGACGAAATTTATGAAGTGACATCTTGTATATTTCGTCCAAGGCTTCCTGCACTCATTATGGCGGCTTCAAAGTCCTGAAATCATCACTTGTAACTCCGTTCTTGTTCCCCTTGTGCATGCCATCATCTCCATGCTTGAACTTGCTCCAAGGTTCCTCTTTCTTGTCCAAGCTAGGCCCTTCATTTGTAAGCAAAACAAATGTATCCAATTTAGGCAGCATCATATTCTCATGAACTTTAGAATCATTACCAAGAAACGAAAGTACCTGATATTTTAATTGGCGTGCGCGAGCTCTAGTAATTGGTCCAGTATGTATAGAAGCAGGGGCTGTGGGTGTAACAATGGTATTGATGTCCTCATCATCCTCCCCTTCTTGAAATGAAGTCGTCCTCGACGGAAGCTCATCTTCCTCACCCAAATAAGGCTTCAGATCTGCAATGTTAAAAGTGGGACTAACCCGAAATCTGCAGGCAGCTCAAGTTTATATGCATTATCATTTATTTTCTCTAACACCTTAAAAGGACCATCAGCACGTGGCATTAGCTTTGATTTGCGCAAATCAGGAAATCTATCCTTACGCAAATGTAACCAAACAAGATCTCCAGGTGCAAACACAACATGTTTTCTACCCTTATCTCCAGCAAGTTTATATTTAGCATTCATACGCTCAATGTTCTCCTTAGTTAACTCATGCATTTTTAAGATCAATTCAGCACGTGGTTTAGCATCAAAATTAACCTTCTCCGAAGATGGAAGAGGCAACAAATCAATTGGTGCACGAGGAAGGAAACCATACACAATTTCAAAAGGACACATCTTAGTAGTAGAATGCAATGAACGATTATAAGCAAATTCAATATGAGGCAAGCATTCTTCCCACATTTTCTTGTTATTCTTCAAAACAGCCCTAAGCATAGTAGACAATGTTCTATTGACTACTTCAGTTTGTCCATCAGTTTGGGGGTGACATGTAGTACTAAAAAGCAGTTTAGTCCCCAACTTAGCCCATAAACATCTACAAAAGTGGCTAAGAAATTTAGTATCACGATCTGAAACAATAGTATTTGGCACACCATGCAAGCGTATAATTTCACGAAAGAACAAATCAGCAACATTAACAGCATCATCGCTTTTATGACATGGTATAAAGTGTGCCATTTTCGAGAACCTATCCACGACAACAAATATGCTATCCCTCCCCTTCTTTGTTCGAGGTAAACCTAAAACAAAGTCCATAGATATATCCTCCCAAGGAACACAAGGTACAGGCAAAGGCATATATAAACCATGAGGATTGAGTCGTGACTTAGCTTTTTGACATGTAGTGCAGCGAGCAACAAAACGCTCAACATCCCGTCTCATCTTTGGCCAAAAGAAATGTGTAGCAAGTATATCCTCCGTCTTCTTCACGCCAAAGTGTCCCATTAATCCTCCTCCATGCGCCTCCTGCAACAACAAAAGACGAACAGAGCTAGCTGGAATGCATAGCTTGTTAGCACGAAACACAAATCCATCGTTAAGGACGAACTTGTTTGATAGAGGCGAGGGTGTCCCGATCTTTCGATGAGATGATAGCTATCGTTTTTGGTGGAGTAGACTTTGACGATCCGACTACGAACGTGCGAGGACGTCGCGCCTTAGCAATCGCTAAACCAACTCCGAGAGGTTATTGACCACGCCGGAGCACAATCAACCTGACCACGAGGGTCTATCTCCTGCAAGCAAACGAAGAACAAGCAAGAAACTAAGATTTGCAATCTGGATATTGCGAATATAGATGAAGTATTGATAATGGTGGGGATCCGAAAGCGGTCTTGGTCTGGTCGTTGGACACAAACGAAGTACACGAAGTTGCAATGGCTAACTTTTAACTAAACAAATCCCAAAGTCTAAACGGTGCCCTAAGGGCTGTATATATGGAGGAAGAGGAGGGGATTTCGTGGCCCTTGAAGGAGGGGTCCGAAACCAACCCTATCTCTTGTTTCCCCACACATACGGACTCTAAAAACAGCCTATACTCAAGTATTTCGAAATTACATGGGCCTGGCCCAATATAAGGTGACGCAGCACCTATAATAGCCTCTGGACGAAATTTATGAAGTGACATCTTGTATATTTCGTCCAAGGCTTCCTGCACTCATTATGGTGGCTTCAAAGTCCTGAAATCATCACTTGTAACTCCGTTCTTGTTCCCCTTGTGCATGCCATCATCTCCATGCTTGAACTTGCTCCAAGGTTCCTCTTTCTTGTCCAAGCTAGGCCCTTCATTTGTAAGCAAAACAAATGTATCCAATTTAGGCAGCATCATATTCTCATGAACTTTAGAATCATTACCAAGAAACGAAAGTACCTGATATTTTAATTGGCGTGCGCGAGCTCTAGTAATTGGTCCAGTATGTATAGAAGCAGGGGTTGTGGGTGTAACAATGGTATTGATGTCCTCATCATCCTCCCCTTCTTGAAATGAAGTCGTCCTCGACGGAAGCTCATCTTCCTCACCCAAATAAGGCTTCAGATCTGCAATATTAAAAGTGGGACTAACCCCAAAATCTGCAGGCAGTTCAAGTTTATATGCATTATCATTTATTTTCTCTAACACCTTAAATGGACCATCAGCACGTGGCATTAGCTTTGATTTGCGCAAATCAGGAAATCTATCCTTACGCAAATGTAACCAAACAAGATCTCCAGGTGCAAACACAACATGTTTTCTACCCTTATCTCCAGCAAGTTTATATTTAGCATTCATACACTCAATGTTCTCCTTAGTTAACTCATGCATTTTTAAGATCAATTCAGCACGTTGTTTAGCATCAAAATTAACCTTCTCCGAAGATGGAAGAGGCAACAAATCAATAGGTGCACGAGGTAGGAAACCATATACAATTTCAAAAGGGCACATCTTAGTAGTAGAATGCAACGAACGATTATAAGCAAATTCAATATGAGGCAAGCATTCTTCCCACATTTTCTTGTTATTCTTCAAAACAGCCCTAAGCATAGTAGACAAAGTTCTATTGACTACTTCAGTTTGTCCATCAGTTTGGGGGTGACAGGTAGTACTAAAAAGCAGTTTAGTCCCCAACTTAGCCCATAAACATCTCCAAAAGTGGCTAAGAAATTTGGTATCACGATCTGAAACAATAGTATTTGGCACACCATGCAAGCGAATAATTTCACGAAAGAACAAATCAGCAACATTAGCAGCATCATCGCTTTTATGACATGGTATAAAGTGTGCCATTTTCGAGAACCTATCCACGACAACAAATATGCTATCCCTCCCCTTCTTTGTTCGAGGTAAACCCAAAACAAAGTCCATAGATATATCCTCCCATGGAACACTAGGTACAGGCAACGGCATATATAAACCATGAGGATTGAGTCGTGACTTAGCTTTTTGACATGTAGTGCAGCGAGCAACAAAGCACTCAACATCCCGTCTCATCTTTGGCCAAAAGAAATGTGTAGCAAGTACATCCTCCGTCTTCTTTACGCCAAAGTGTCCCATTAATCCTCCTCCATGCGCCTCCTGCAACAACAAAAGACGAACGGAGCTAGCTGGAATGCATAGCTTGTTAGCACGAAACACAAATCCATCGTTAACGACGAACTTGTTCCATGTTCTCCCTTCTTTACAATTCTGCAATACATCTTTAAATTCAGCATCATGCACATATTAATAGAGGCGAGGGTGTCCCGATCTTTCGATGAGATGATAGCTATCGTTTTTGGTGGAGTAGACTTTGACGATCCGACTACGAACGTGCGAGGACGTCGCGCCTTAGCAATCGCTAAACCAACTCCGAGAGGTTATTGACCACGCCGGAGCACAATCAACCTGACCACGAGGGTCTATCTCCTGCAAGCAAACGAAGAACAAGCAAGAAACTAAGATTTGCAATCTGGATATTGCGAATATAAGATGAAAGCTTTATTGATCAAGGTGGGGTTCTGTGACGTCTTGGTCTGGTCGTTGAACACAAACGAAGTACGCGAAGTTGCAGCTATGGCGAACTTTTAATCTAAACAAAACCCAAAGTCTAAACGGTGCCCTAAGGGCTGTATATATGGAGGAAGAGGAGGGGATTTCGTGGCCCTTGAAGGATGGGTCCGAAACCAACCCTATCTCTTGTTTCCCCACACATACGGACTCTAAAAACAGCCTATACTCAAGTATTTCGAAATTACATGGGCCTGGCCCAATAATAAGGTGACGCAGCACCTATAATAGCCTCTGGACGAAATTTATGAAGTGGCATCTTGTATATTTCGTCCAAGGCTTCCTGCACTCATTATGGTGGCTTCAAAGTCCTGAAATCATCACTTGTAACTCCGTTCTTGTTCCCCTTGCGCATGCCATCATCTCCATGCTTGAACTTGCTCCAAGGTTCCTCTTTCTTGTCCAAGCTAGGCCCTTCATTTGTAAGCAAAACAAATGTATCCAATTTAGGCAGCATCATATTCTCATGAACATTAGAATCATTACCAAGAAACGAAAGTACCTGATAATTTAATTGGCGTGCTCGAGCTCTAGTAATTGGTCCAGTATGTATAGCAGCAGGGGCTGTGGGTGTAACAATGGTATTGATGTCCTCATCATCCTCCCCTTCTTGAAATGAAGTCGTCCTCGACGGAAGCTCATCTTCCTCACCCAAATAAGGCTTCAAATCTGCAATGTTAAAAGTGGGACTAACCCCAAAATCTGCAGGCAGCTCAAGTTTATATGCATTATCATTTATTTTCTCTAACACCTTAAAAGAACCATTAGCACGTGGCATTAGCTTTGATTTGCGCAAATCAGGAAATCTATCCTTACGCAAATGTAACCAAACAAGATCTCCAGGTGCAAACACAACATGTTTTCTACCCTTATCTCCAGCAAGTTTATATTTAGCATTCATACGCTCAATGTTCTCCTTAGTTAACTCATGCATTTTTAAGATCAATTCAGCACGTTGTTTAGCATCAAAATTAACCTTCTCCGAAGATGGAAGAGGCAACAAATCAATTGGTGCACGAGGAAGGAAACCATACACAATTTCAAAAGGACACATCTTAGTAGTAGAATGCAATGAACGATTGTAAGCAAATTCAATATGAGGCAAGCATTCTTCCCACATTTTCTTGTTATTCTTCAAAACAGCCCTAAGCATAGTAGACAATGTTCTATTGACTACTTCAGTTTGTCCATCAGTTTGGGGGTGACATGTAGTACTAAAAAGCAGTTTAGTCCCCAACTTAGCCCATAAACATCTCCAAAAGTGGCAAAGAAATTTAGTATCACGATCTGAAACAATAGTATTTGGCACACCATGCAAGCGTATAATTTCACGAAAGAACAAATCAGCAACATTAACAGCATCATCGCTTTTATGACATGGTATAAAGTGTGCCATTTTCGAGAACCTATCCACGACAACAAATATGCTATCCCTCCCCTTCTTTGTTCGAGGTAAACCTAAAACAAAGTCCATAGATATATCCTCCCAAGGAACACTAGGTACAGGCAAAGGCATATATAAACCATGAGGATTGAGTCGTGACTTAGCTTTTTGACATGTAGTGCAGCGAGCAACAAAACGCTCAACATCCCGTCTCATCTTTGGCCAAAAGAAATGTGTAGCAAGTATATCCTCCGTCTTCTTCACGCCAAAGTGTCCCATTAATCCTCCTCCATGCGCCTCCTGCAACAACAAAAGACGAACGGAGCTAGCTGGAATGCATAGCTTGTTAGCACGAACCCCAAAATCTGCAGGCAGCTCAAGTTTATATGCATTATCATTTATTTTCTCTAACACCTTAAAAGGACCATCAGCACGTGGCATTAGCTTTGATTTGCGCAAATCAGGAAATCTATCCTTACGCAAATGTAACCAAACAAGATCTCCAGGTGCAAACACAACATGTTTTCTACCCTTATCTCCAGCAAGTTTATATTTAGCATTCATACGCTCAATGTTCTCCTTAGTTAACTCATGCATTTTTAAGATCAATTCAGCACGTTGTTTAGCATCAAAATTAACCTTCTCCGAAGATGGAAGAGGCAACAAATCAATTGGTGCACGAGGAAGGAAACCATACACAATTTCAAAAGGACACATCTTAGTAGTAGAATGCAATGAACGATTATAAGCAAATTCAATATGAGGCAAGATTTCTTCCCACATTTTCTTGTTATTCATCAAAACAGCCCTAAGCATAGTAGACAATGTTCTATTGACTACTTCAGTTTGTCCATCAGTTTGGGGGTGACATGTAGTACTAAAAAGCAGTTTAGTCCCCAACTTAGCCCATAAACATCTCCAAAAGTGGCTAAGAAATTTAGTATCACGATCTGAAACAATAGTATTTGGCACACCATGCAAGCGTATAATTTCACGAAAGAACAAATCAGCAACATTAACAGCATCATCGCTTTTATGACATGGTATAAAGTGTGCCATTTTCGAGAACCTATCCACGACAACAAATATGCTATCCCTCCCCTTCTTTGTTCGAGGTAAACCTAAAACAAAGTCCATAGATATATCCTCCCAAGGAACACTAGGTACAGGCAAAGGCATATATAAACCATGAGGATTGAGTCGTGACTTAGCTTTTTGACATGTAGTGCAGAGAGCAACAAAACGCTCAACATCCCGTCTCATCTTTGGCCAAAAGAAATGTGTAGCAAGTATATCCTCCGTCTTCTTCACGCCAAAGTGTCCCATTAATCCTCCTCCATGCGCCTCCTGCAACAACAAAAGACGAACGGAGCTAGCTGGAATGCATAGCTTGTTAGCACGAAACACAAATCCATCGTTAACGACGAACTTGTTCCATGTTCTCCCTTCCTTACAATTCTGCAATACATCTTTAAATTCAGCATCATGCACATATTGATCTTTGATGGTCTCCAAACCAAATATTTTAAAGTCAAGTTGTGAAAGCATAGTATAACGACGAGACAATGCATCAGCAATAACATTTTCTTTACCCTTCTTGTGTTTAATGACATAAGGGAAAGTCTCAATAAATTCAACCCATTTAGCATGTCTACGGTTCAGTTTTGCTTGACTTTTAATGTGTTTCAAAGATTCATGATCAGAATGTATAACAAATTCTTTGGGCCATAAATAATGTTGCCATGTTTCTAAGGTCCGAACAAGAGCATATAATTCATTATCATAAGTAGAATAGTTCAGACTAGGCCCACTCAATTTTTCAGAAAAGTATGCAACAGGTTTGCCATCTTGTAATAAAACACCTCCTAATCCAATTCCACTAGCATCACATTCAAGCTTGAAAGTCTTATTAAAATCAGGAAGTTGGAGTAAAGGAGCATGTGTCAACTTATCTTTCAATACCGTGAAGGCTTCTTCCTGTGAGGTACCCCAAACAAAAGGCACATCCTTCTTTGTAAGCTCATTGAGAGGTGCAGCAATGGTGCTGAAATCTCTCACAAAACGCCTATAGAAACCAGCGAGTCCAAGAAAACTCCTCACTTGAGTGACCGTTTTGGGCTGTGGCCAACTCTCAATAGCTTCAATCTTGGCTTTATCAACTTCAATTCCCTGTGGAGTAACAACATAGCCAAGAAAAGATACTCGGTCGGTTCAAAAGGTGCACTTCCCAAGGTTACCAAACAAACGTGCATCACGTAAAGCAATAAAAACAGCACGTAAATGTTCCAAATGTTCCTCCAAACATCTGCTATAAATCAGTATATCATCAAAATAGACTACCACAAATCGTCCAATGAAAGCACGTAAAACTTCGTTCATTAATCTCATGAAAGTACTAGGTGCATTAGTTAACCCAAAAGGCATGACTAACCACTCATATAATCCAAACTTTGTTTTAAATGTTGTTTTCCATTCATCCCCCAATTTCATACGAATTTGATGGTATCCACTACGCAAATCAACTTTGGAGAATATTGTAGAGCCACTCAATTCATCAAGCATATCATCTAGTCTAGGAATAGGATGACGATAACAAATAGTAATATTATTAATGCCTCTACAATCAACACACATACACGATGTACCATCCTTTTTCGGCACTAGAATAATAGGAACAGCACAAGGACTAAGGGATTCGCATATATAACCTTTGTCGAGCAACTCCTGTACTTGACGCATAATCTCCTTCGTCTCCTCTGGATTGGTACGGTATGGCGCACGGTTTGGCAACGAAGCACCGGGAATTAAGTCAATCTGATGCTCAATCCCGCGAATAGGTGGTAATCCCGGTGGCACGTCTTGTGGAAAGACGTCAGCGAACTCCTGCAAAATGTTAGTGACCGCAGGAGGCAAAGAGGAAGGCACGTCCTCGAATGAAAATAACGCCTCTTTGCACACAAAAGCATAGCAAACAGAATTGCTGAAATCTAGATCATCAATATCAGATTTGGTGGCAAGTAAGCATGCACTTTTCAATTTAATTTCAGAAGCAACACTAGATGGTTTATTATTAGGCTTCATTTGTTGCTCAAATTCTTTTGCCACAATCTGATTTTCACTCTTAGATTTCTCCTGTTTTGCTTTACTAGCTCTATTAATATCATCTTTCAAAATAGAATCAGGAGTCATAGGAAGCAAAGTAATATGTTTATCCTTATGAACAAGAGTATACTGATTGTTTCTACCATGGTGTACAGAATTTTTATCAAATTGCCATGGTCTACCAAGTAATAATGAACATGCTTGCATGGGTACCACATCACAATCAACATAATCAGCATATGTAGAGATACTAAAATGCACACGAACAGTACGTGTTACCTTAACCTTGCCGCTATTGTTGAACCATTGGATATAGTAAGGATGTGGATGTGGTCTTGTGGTGAGAGATAGCTTCTCCACCATCTCCATGCTAGCCAAGTTGTTGCAGCTCCCTCCATCTATGATGACGCGAACAGAACGTTCCTTCACAACTCCCTTTGTATGGAACAAATTATGCCTCTGATTTTGCTCAGCTTGTGTGACCTGCACACTCAAAACACGTTGAGCAACTAAACATTCATACCTGTCAGCGTCTTCAGGAGCCATGTATTGCGTCTCATGATCAGAATCATCTCCATCGTTTTCTTCACTTGTAATAAGAGCCAAAGTCTCCTCATCATAGTCACTAGCGGACTCATACCCACCATCCTCAGTAGCAATCATAACACGCGGAGATTGGCATTCTCTCGCATAATGACCTCTTCCCTTACAACGACGACAAATAATATCATGTGTGTGCCCTGTTGATGCCATAGATGAAGAAGAGCTCTGGGCAGGTGGTGGTGGTGGTGCCTGTTTTCTTGTATCTCGATTGGAATTGGCGGCTGAAGTCAGTGGTGCCGCTGTAGGACGTGTGGGAGTAGAGGAGGCACGCGGTGTCCATGATGAAGATCGACCTGCAGAAAAATTAGTTCGCGCCAATGCCTGTCGATCCTGCACTTCACGTTCAGCTTTACAAGCAAGATGGAATAAACGAGTGATATTATTATACTCCTTGTACTCTAGAATGGTCTGAATCTCTCTATTTAATCCACCCATGAAACGTGCAAGCATAGCTTCATTCTCCTCAACAATACCACATCTAATCATGCCAGTTTGTAATTCCTGATAATATTCTTCTACAGAATTTTTTCCTTGTCTTAAGCGCTGCAATTTTTGAAGTAATTCACGTTGATAATATGGTGGAACCCAACGAGTACGCATAGCAGTTTTCAAAGCAGCCCACGTAGCTGGAATAGGATATAATCTACAATGTTCAGACCACCATACACATGCAAAACTAGTGAAAGCACAAACAGCAGCAGCAACATGTCGTTCCTCGGGATATTGTAAACATGTAAAACGTTGTTCAGTTTCTAACTCCCAAGTAAGATATATATCAGGAACATATCTACCCTCGAATGGTGGAATATTCAATTTAATTTAGGAAGATGGTCATGATCTCGTACCTGAAGTGGTGGTGCAGACCTACCATTGCGATTATTTGCATGTGGACGACCTGGTGCTGGTGGTTGCACGTAGTTATGATTTTGATCAACCTCATCCTCATAATCGCCCGCGTAATCATCCTCCTCCTCAGCACCAGCAGCAGCAGGAGCAGGAGCCAAAGAAGCATCAACAGTAGGTACAGCAGCACCAGAAGTTTGGCCATCCTCAAGAGGAACACGCTTCGCTCGTCCGAACTGATTTGGAAGGGGGCGTTGTTGTCGTTGCAGAGGTGCGACAGGTGCAGCCGGTGGTGGTTGGGGAAGACGCGTGAGCAATTCATTAAACTTGTTATCCAGCTTTGTCTCGAACGACTTCTCCATGCCATCTATCTTCTCCATGGCCTCTTCAAATCTGTTTAGCACATCTCCCACCTGGCCACTCATCATTTGCTGAAATTTATCATGCAACTCCTTGTTCGTCATGTTCTCCTAGTCAATCTCGTCGGCTTGTGATCCTGCCATGGTTAGCAGCAATAGAAACACACAGGAATATGATCCTACAGACTACTAGAAAGCGGTGGTGGTGTGGTGTGGTGTCACAAATCCGTCAAGCAAATCTCAAATTCTTACCAGTTCTTACCCAGCAGCAGGTGGTGATCGGCAACCTTTGTAGTCAAAACTCTCAGAGCTTGGACAGAGCGATTGCCAGGTGGTGTCAAACGCACGATGTAGATGTATGTGGAGCTGGGAAGGCTTATGATATGGTAGCAAAAAGGGTCAGCAATAATCAATTCAGAGATGCAATGTTGAATAAACTCTCAACGACGGTACTGTGCTGGTCCTAGGCTAGACCGTGCTAGAGACGCGAGCCTAGAACACTAACAAAAATCACGGCGCTGCACGTAAACAAGGGAGTAGCACACTCTGAATTTTTTTCTTTTTTTTTTTGCACTTTTTTTTTTGCTCCGCAACAATTTTTTTTCGAAAAAGTCTACAAATGGTCTAAAAACTGCCTAGCCAGAATTTTCCAGACTTAGTTTTTTTTTTTTTTGAAACTGGAACTATTTTTCTTCTGCAGGTAGCACGAAAATTGGGGAATCCGACTTGTTCACGACTCGTAGTATCGTGTGATCTAGAACTCTAAAATAAAGGAATAAATACTGGACTCGGACTAGGACTGGTGGCAGAGATGATTTGGTGGAACTCGGACTGGTGATGGTATATGACGGTAGTATATGTGGGCTCGGATTGGTGGTGGTATATGGACTCGGATCGGTGGTGGTATATGGACTCGGATCGGTGGTGGTATATGGTAGGGGCGATGATGATGGTGCGGCGGCGGCGTGACAACTTGTGAACAGAACTCGAAACTCTAAAGAACTAGACGCTAAGACCAGCAACTTGACACGACGATGCAACCGCAAATTCAACAAAGCAAAAACCCTAAAAAGATTATGCAAAGGCTCAGATTGGTTCGGATATGATGAACTAACCCTAAATTTTTTTTTTGGCTTTTTCCTGGACTGTAGGTATGAAGAACAGACTCGATCTAAACTACGAAAAACTGTAAATCTCACCGAGCAACCTGGGAATCTGATACCACTTGATAGAGGCGAGGGTGTCCCGATCTTTCGATGAGATGATAGCTATCGTTTTTGGTGGAGTAGACTTTGACGATCCGACTACGAACGTGCGAGGACGTCGCGCCTTAGCAATCGCTAAACCAACACCGAGAGGTTATTGACCACGCCGGAGCACAATCAACCTGACCACGAGGGTCTATCTCCTGCAAGCAAACGAAGAACAAGCAAGAAACTAAGATTTGCAATCTGGATATTGCGAATATAAGATGAAAGCTTTATTGATCAAGGTGGGGTTCTGTGACGTCTTGGTCTGGTCGTTGAACACAAACGAAGTACGCGAAGTTGCAGCTATGGCGAACTTTTAATCTAAACAAAACCCAAAGTCTAAACGGTGCCCTAAGGGCTGTATATATGGAGGAAGAGGAGGGGATTTCGTGGCCCTTGAAGGAGGGGACCGAAACCAACCCTATCTCTTGTTTCCCCACACATACGGACTCTAAAAACAGCCTATACTCAAGTATTTCGAAATTACATGGGCCTGGCCCAATAATAAGGTGACGCAGCACCTATAATAGCCTCTGGACGAAATTTATGAAGTGACATCTTGTATATTTCGTCCAAGGCTTCCTGCACTCATTATGGTGGCTTCAAAGTCCTGAAATCATCACTTGTAACTCCGTTCTTGTTCCCCTTGTGCATGCCATCATCTCCATGCTTGAACTTGCTCCAAGGTTCCTCTTTCTTGTCCAAGCTAGGCCCTTCATTTGTAAGCAAAACAAATGTATCCAATTTAGGCAGCATCATATTCTCATGAACTTTAGAATCATTACCAAGAAACGAAAGTACCTGATATTTTAATTGGCGTGCACGAGCTCTAGTAATTGGTCCAGTATGTATAGAAGCAGGGGCTGTGGGTGTAACAATGGTATTGATGTCCTCATCACGAGGCTCCTGGATGCCCCCAGCCCCCTCGTCCTGGTGGTGGTCGTCATTCCTTCTTGGTGGTGGCGACAGCGGAGGAAGGCCAGCATTGCCCTGAGGATGGTCCTCACGAGGCTGGTCCCTCCAGGGGCCCTCGCGAGGTTGGCCCTGCCAGCGGTCCTCACGAGACTGATCACGCCATTCTTGGCGGGGGTCGCGGCCGTCCCAGCGTCCTCCACCTTGGCCTCCTCCATGGCCGTAGCCTCGGTCGCTGCGCTCGGAGCGTCGACCGAGGAGCCCGTCGCGGATGGCCCTGAGCTCCTGGCAGTCGTTGGTGTTGTGACTGTTCACGTTGTGGAAGACACAGAACGGGCGGCTACCCTTGGATGACTCTGGGTGGTCGCAGCCACGCTTCATCTCTGGTTCGGCCGCGAGCACGGCCAGTCCCTTGCGCTTCACGTCCTTGGCTTTGGCCTTCTTGTCTTCTGGGTCGGCCCCTGGGAGCTCCAGGAGAGAGAGGCGACCTTCCTCAGCTCCTGCGCACTTGGTTGCCATGTTGAACATCTCTAGAGCCGTGCACATGTCCTCATGTATGGCGAGCTCCTCCTTCATCTTGACGTCGTGGACGCCATCAGTGAACGCCGAGATGATGGCCTCGTCCGACACCTTGGGGATCTTGAGGCGGACGCTGTTGAAGCGCTGGATGTACTTCTGCAAGGTCTCTCCTGGCTGCTGCTTGATGCGCCGCAGGTCACCCGCAGCCGGTGGACGGTCGCGAGTGCCCTGGAAGTTGGCGACGAAACGCTCTCGCATTTCGTCCCAAGAGGAGATCGATCCCGCGGGCAGGTTCAGGAGCCACGAGCGCGCACCATCCTTGAGGGCCATGGGAAACCAGTTCGCCATAACCTTCTCGTCACCGTTGGCTGCCTCGATGCTCAGCTCGTAGAGATGCAGGAACTCGGCAGGGTTGGGGTGCCGTCGTAGCGCGGAGGCATGTCGGGCTTGAACTTCCCCGGCCAGACGACGCTGCGTAGCTCCGGAGTCAATGTGCGGCAACCCGCTGTGGTCACGGGAGCCCGTCGTGGAGGTGGAGCCTGGTCTTGGCGCTCGCGCGATACCGCTGCAGGCGGCGCGCGATCTTGATGTGGTGGTGCTGGGAGTGCACGAGCATCTTCTTGCGGCCGCTGCACCACCTGGCATCTTTCGTCTTCACGCGCTGGCGCCCTGCGCGGCGGGTCGCACCGCGGGGCCTCGCGCCTTGGCCCGAGGACGACGTCTTGACGGGGAGGTGGAGGAGGTGCTCCGTGGGCTACGCCACCCGCAGCAGGTGGCGGGTGAGGCAGCGAGCGAGACGGTGCGGGAGAGTCCCCGGCGGCGCTGACAAGCTCGGCGATGCGGTCCAACCAGTCTTCGTAGAGGTCGTTGTAAGTGCGTCTAGTGCCCCTTAGTGATTTTGGTGTATTGAAGACTTATAGGTTAAGGGTCTAATGTGTTTGTGAGTGTACACAGGTCTATAAGTCTATGAGGAGTTTGTTAATTACGATGAATGTCGACCCCTAAAAATGAATGTCTTCAACTGAAGACTTTGGTTTTCTTGAAGACTTTGAAAGTGAAGAAATTGGTGTGACCCTGAAGACTTGATATTCATGCGAGGATTATGAAGCATGAAGACTTTTGTTTTCATAGTTTCATTTTCTTCTTCTTGAGTCATAGGAAACACCGTACTGTTAAAGGGGGTCGAGGTAAAACTAAGGAAAAATTTCCAAGTGATGCTCAACTCAAAATCCTACACCTACCCAATCCTTTCGAGTGAAGCCATTGGAAATCTCATACAGTTTAGTCAAGTTCTTCAGTGACAGAGACGAAGTTCTTCTGTTCTCTGAGGAATTTGTTCTGACAGAGGAGTTAGGAATTCGCCAGTGCGGATTGCCTACAAGTGAGGATTATGATAGCCCTGAGGAATTTGATACTCAAATTTCCGACCGTTGCTGTGCTACGTGCCAGCTGTCCCAAAATATCTACCCACCTAACGGTCATATCATTGAAGGGCATTTATGTCTTATCATGTCGGGCTGCTCCCTAGGCTATAAATAGCCGCCCTCTACAACCACTAGCTGGTTGGCTGCTCCGAGAGATAGATTGACACTTGTCATTTAGAGCATCCCATCCTCCGAGGACTTTGAGCGAAAATCATCAAGTGAGGAAAAACCCAAAAACCCAAACACCTACAAACCCAAAGTGATTGAGCATCACTGAAGAGATTGTTCCTGTGTGGAACCGACGCTTGTTACCTTTGAGGACTGTGCATCCTCCAGACGGTTAGGCGTCATGGTCTAGAGCATCCAAGAGAAAATTGTGGATTGCCGAGTGACCGAGTATGTGAAGGTTTGGAAGTCACCTGAAGACTTACCACGAGTGGTTGGGCGAGGTCTGTGTGACCTTAGCTCAAGGAGAATACGGTGAGGACTAGGTGTCCTAGACTGTGTGTTCAGGACTGGGTGTCCGGGACTGTGTGTCCTCAGGTTTAAATACCTAGCCGCTCCAACCAGACGTACAACTGTCACAACAGTTGGAACTGGTCTACCAAATCAGTGTCTTCACCGAGCTACTGGTTCTATTTCCTCAACCCTTTCATTTCCTCGCATACTTGCTATGTATTTGATCATTACTGTTTGAAGACTTTGTCTAAAGACTTTCTCAATTTCCTCAGTTCAAATTCTTCAGTTAGTTTGTCTTCAGCCTGCTTATCCTGTGTTTACGCTACTCGTACTCTGTGCTTGTTTTCATTTCATCATGATGACTGTGCTACTGCTCTGTTATGCTTGCATCTGAGTACTCATTCCGCTGCTAAGTAGTTCGTCGCTTAGGAATTTCCTCACCTTGAAATTCCTCAGTGACGAATTTGTAAAAATCGCCTATTCACCCCCCCTCTAGTCGATATAACGCACTTTCAATTGGTATCAGAGCAAGGTACTCCCTTGTTCTATGTGATTTTGGTTTAACCACCTGGAGTTTTAGTTATGTCGACTGCAGGCATGATCAAGGTATCAGCTGGGTGTCATACCTTCGATGGGACGGACTACCCCTACTGGAAGAACAAGATGCGCATGCATCTTGAGGCAATTGACAACGACCTCTGGTATGTTGTGGAAAAGGGTGTTCCCTCTGTCACTCCTTCCGTAAACGCTGCTGATGTGAAGAGATTCAAGCAACTCGACTCTCAAGCGAAGAATATCATATGTGGCCATCTGAGCAAAGGGCAGTACGGCAGAGTGAGTGCTTTGGAGATAGCTAAGCTTATCTGGGATAGGTTGTCCAAGGTCAACGAAGGAGTCTCAACTCAACGTGACTCTCGAGTTGACGTTCTTCACAATCTCTTCAACCGCTTCAAAAGACTCGACAACGAAAATGTTCAGCAAACCTTTGATCGCCTCACTGACATTTCAAACGAGCTTCAAGCACTGGGTGCCACTGACATCACCGACCATGAGGTGGTGAAGAAATTGCTGAGGTCACTCGATTCTTCATTCGATACACTGGCACTGATGATTCAAGAACGTGGTGACTACAAGTCACTTGATCCTGCTGATATCCTCGAGAGGCTAAATACTCATGAATTCCAACTAGCTGAGAAGAGAGATCTCTACGGACTGAGCTATGGTAGATCTCGTGCACTGAAAGCCAAGGCAGTCTCTGAATCTGAAGATGAAGATTCTGGTAGCAGCCTTGGTGATCCTGAAGAACTGAGTCAGGAGCCAGCAATGCTCGTGAGGAAATTCCAGAAGTTCTCTAGACGTGGCCGATTTGGAAAATCCTCAAGAGGTGATGACATGAAATCAGATTCCTCATTCCGTGATTACAAGAAGAGAACTTGCCATAAATGCAAGAAACCTGGTCACTACATTACTGATTGTCCTCAGTGGGAGAAGGAATCAAAGAAGAAGAAATACAAGGATGATAGTTCAGATGACTCTAAGAGGAAGAAGAAATCTTCAAAGTCCTCATCGTCAAGATCTTCAAAGTCTTCATCTCACAAGAAGAGCAGCTCCAAGAAAGCTCGGGCATTCATTGGCAAGGAAATGGACTTTGAAGCTGAATTTGAGGAACATGAGGAAGAGGAGGCATCTGAGGAGTCAGACTCTGGTGTGGCGAGCCTAGCCCTCGCTACTGCTTACGTTAACAAGTCCATCTTCAACACTGAGGAAAATGGCTTCTGATGAGGACATCAATACCATTGTTACACCCACAACCCCTGCTTCTATACATACTGGACCAATTACTAGAGCTCGCGCACGCCAATTAAAATATCAGGTACTTTCGTTTCTTGGTAATGATTCTAAAGTTCATGAGAATATGATGCTGCCTAAATTGGATACATTTGTTTTGCTTACAAATGAAGGGCCTAGCTTGGACAAGAAAGAGGAACCTTGGAGCAAGTTCAAGCATGGAGATGATGGCATGCGCAAGGGGAACAAGAACGGAGTTACAAGTGATGATTTCAGGACTTTGAAGCCACCATAATGAGTGCAGGAAGCCTTGGACGAAATATACAAGATGTCACTTCATAAATTTCGTCCAGAGGCTATTATAGGTGCTGCGTCACCTTATTATTGGGCCAGGCCCATGTAATTTCGAAATACTTGAGTATAGGCTGTTTTTAGAGTCCGTATGTGTGGGGAAACAAGAGATAGGGTTGGTTTCGGACCACTCCTTCAAGGGCCACGAAATCCCCTCCTCTTCCTCCATATATACAGCCCTTAGGGCACCGTTTAGACTTTGGGTTTTGTTTAGATTAAAAGTTCGCCATAGCTGCAACTTCGCGTACTTCGTTTGTGTTCAACGACCAGACCAAGACGTCACAGAACCCCACCTTGATCAATAAAGCTTTCATCTTATATTCGCAATATCCATATTGCAAATCTTAGTTTCTTGCTTGTTCTTCGTTTGCTTGCAGGAGATAGACCCTCGTGGTCAGGTTGATTGTGCTCCGGCGTGGTCAATAACCTCTCGGAGTTGGTTTAGCGATTGCTAAGGCGCGACGTCCTCGCACGTTCGTAGTCGGATCGTCAAAGTCTACTCCACCAAAAACGATAGCTATCATCTCATCGAAAGATCGGGACACCCTCGCCTCTATCAAGTTGTATCAGATTCCCAGGTTGCTCGGTGAGATTTACAGTTTTTCGTAGTTTAGATCGAGTCTGTTCTTCATACCTACAGTCCAGGAAAAAGCCAAAAAAAAAATTTAGGGTTAGTTCATCATATCCGAACCAATCTGAGCCTTTGCATAATCTTTTTAGGGTTTTTGCTTTGTTGAATTTGCGGTTGCATCGTCGTGTCAAGTTGCTGGTCTTAGCGTCTAGTTCTTTAGAGTTTCGAGTTCTGTTCACAAGTTGTCACGCCGCCGCCGAACCATCATCATCGCCCCTACCATATACCACCACAGCTTATCTGCTATTTCTCTGAGTCCATATACCACCACCGATCCGAGTCCATATACCACCACCGATCCGAGTCCATATACCACCACCAATCCGAGCCCACATATACTACCGTCATATACCATCACCAGTCCGAGTTCCACCAGATTCATCTCTGCCACCAGTCCTAGTCCGAGTCCAGTATTTATTCCTTTATTTTAGAGTTCCAGATCACGCGATACTACGAGTCGTGAACAAGTCGGATTCCCCAATTTTCGTGCTACCCGTAGAAGAAAAATAGTTCCAGTTTCAAAAAAAAAAAACTAAGTCTGGAAAATTCTGGCTAGGCAGTTTTTAGACCATTTGTAGACTTTTTCGAAAAAAAATTGTTGCGGAGCAAAAAAAAAAAAGAGGAAAAAAAAAGTGCAAAAAAAAAAAAGAAAAAAATTCAGAGTGTGCTCCTCCCTTGTTTACGTGCAGCGCTGATGAGGACATCAATACCATTGTTACACCCACAGCCCCTGCTTCTATACATACTGGACCAATTACTAGAGCTCGCGCACGTCAATTAAAATATCAGGTACTTTCGTTTCTTGGTAATGATTCTAAAGTTCATGAGAATATGATGCTGCCTAAATTGGATACATTTGTTTTGCTTACAAATGAAGGGTCTAGCTTGGACAAGAAAGAGGAACCTTGGAGCAAGTTCAAGCATGGAGATGATGGCATGCACAAGGGGAACAAGAACGGAGTTACAAGTGATGATTTCAGGACTTTGAAGCCACCATAATGAGTGCAGGAAGCCTTGGACGAAATATACAAGATGTCACTTCATAAATTTCGTCCAGAGGCTATTATAGGTGCTGCGTCACCTTATTATTGGGCCAGGCCCATGTAATTTCGAAATACTTGAGTATAGGCTATTTTTAGAGTCCGTATGTGTGGGGAAACAAGAGATAGGGTTGGTTTCGGACCCCTCCTTCAAGGGCCACGAAATCCCCTCCTCTTCCTCCATATATACAGCCCTTAGGGCACCGTTTAGACTTTGGGTTTTGTTTAGATTAAAAGTTCGCCATAGCTGCAACTTCGCGTACTTCGTTTGTGTTCAACGACCAGACCAAGACGTCACAGAACCCCACCTTGATCAATAAAGCTTTCATCTTATATTCATAATATCCAGATTGCAAATCTTAGTTTCTTGCTTGTTCTTCGTTTGCTTGTAGGAGATAGACCCTCGTGGTCAGGTTGATTGTGCTCCGGCGTGGTCAATAACCTCTCGGAGTTGGTTTAGCGATTGCTAAGGCGCGACGTCCTCGCACGTTCATAGTCGGATCGTCAAAGTCTACTCCACCAAAAACGATAGCTATCATCTCATCGAAAGATCGGGACACCCTCGCCTCTATCAAGTGGTATCAGATTCCCAGGTTGCTCGGTGAGATTTACAGTTTTTCGTAGTTTAGATCGAGTCTGTTCTTCATACCTACAGTCCAGGAAAAAGCCAAAAAAAAAATTTAGGGTTAGTTCATCATATCCGAACCAATCTGAGCCTTTGCATAATCTTTTTAGGGTTTTTGCTTTGTTGAATTTGCGGTTGCATCGTCGTGTCAAGTTGCTGGTCTTAGCGTCTAGTTCTTTAGAGTTTCGAGTTCTGTTCACAAGTTGTCACGCCGCCGCCGCACCATCATCATCGCCCCTACCATATACCACCACCGATCCGAGTCCATATACCACCACCGATCCGAGTCCATATACCACCACCAATCCGAGCCCACATATACTACCGTCATATACCATCACCAGTCCGAGTTCCACCAAATCATCTCTGCCACCAGTCCTAGTCCGAGTCCAGTATTTATTCCTTTATTTTAGAGTTCTAGATCACACGATACTACGAGTCGTGAACAAGTCGGATTCCCCAATTTTCGTGCTACCTGCAGAAGAAAAATAGTTCCAGTTTCAAAAAAAAAAAAAACTAAGTCTGGAAAATTCTGGCTAGGCAGTTTTTAGACCATTTGTAGACTTTTTCGAAAAAAAATTGTTGCGGAGCAAAAAAAAAAGTGCAAAAAAAAAAAGAAAAAAATTCAGAGTGTGCTACTCCCTTGTTTACGTGCAGCGCCGTGATTTTTGTTAGTGTTCTAGGCTCGCGTCTCTAGCACGGTCTAGCCTAGGACCAGCACAGTACCGTCGTTGAGAGTTTATTCAACATTGCATCTCTGAATTGATTATTGCTGACCCTTTTTGCTACCATATCATAAGCCTTCCCAGCTCCACATACATCTACATCGTGCGTTTGACACCACCTGGCAATCGCTCTGTCCAAGCTCTGAGAGTTTTGACTACAAAGGTTGCCGATCACCACCTGCTGCTGGGTAAGAACTGGTAAGAATTTGAGATTTGCTTGACGGATTTGTGACACCACACCACACCACCACCACTTTCTAGTAGTCTGTAGGATCATATTCTTGTGTGTTTCTATTGCTGCTAACCATGGCAGGATCACAAGCCGACGAGATTGACTGGGAGAACATGACGAACAAGGAGTTGCATGATAAATTTCAGCAAATGATGAGTGGCCAGGTGGGAGATGTGCTAAACAGATTTGAAGAGGCCATGGAGAAGATAGATGGCATGGAGAATGATGAGGACATCAATACCATTGTTACACCCACAACCCCTGCTTCTATACATACTGGACCAATTACTAGAGCTCGCGCACGCCAATTAAAATATCAGGTACTTTCGTTTCTTGGTAATGATTCTAAAGTTCATGAGAATATGATGCTGCCTAAATTGGATACATTTGTTTTGCTTACAAATGAAGGGCCTAGCTTGGACAAGAAAGAGGAACCTTGGAGCAAGTTCAAGCATGGAGATGATGGCATGCACAAGGGGAACAAGAACGGAGTTACAAGTGATGATTTCAGGACTTTGAAGCCACCATAATGAGTGCAGGAAGCCTTGGACGAAATATACAAGATGTCACTTCATAAATTTCGTCCAGAGGCTATTATAGGTGCTGCGTCACCTTATTATTGGGCCAGGCCCATGTAATTTCGAAATACTTGAGTATAGGCTGTTTTTAGAGTCCGTATGTGTGGGGAAACAAGAGATAGGGTTGCTTTCGGACCCCTCCTTCAAGGGCCACGAAATCCCCTCCTCTTCCTCCATATATACAGCCCTTAGGGCACCGTTTAGACTTTGGGTTTTGTTTAGATTAAAAGTTCGCCATAGCTGCAACTTCGCGTACTTCGTTTGTGTTCAACGACCAGACCAAGACGTCACAGAACCCCACCTTGATCAATAAAGCTTTCATCTTATATTCGCAATATCCAGATTGCAAATCTTAGTTTCTTGCTTGTTCTTCGTTTGCTTGCAGGAGATAGACCCTCGTGGTCAGGTTGATTGTGCTCCGGCGTGGTCAATAACCTCTCGGAGTTGGTTTAGCGATTGCTAAGGCGCGACGTCCTCGCACGTTCGTAGTCGGATCGTCAAAGTCTACTCCACCAAAAACGATAGCTATCATCTCATCGAAAGATCGGGACACCCTCGCCTCTATCAGCTTCCCCAACACTGCTGATGACGGCAATGATGACTATGCTCCCACCTATTGCTTCATGGCAAAAGGTGCCAAGGTACTCAAATATCCCTCCTCTGAATCAAGTGAGGATGAATCTGATGATAACCTCAAACCCAGCTATTCCAAACTTGCTAATATTGCTGTTAAACAACAAAAGGCTTTGGAAAAGGTTCAAAATATGCTAGACAAAAGCAATGATCTGTTAGGTGAGGAAATGGATCGAACTCAAACACTAACTGATAATCTTCAGCAACTACAGTCTAAGTTTGACAACCTTCAAGGTCGTCATGAAACTCTCCTAGCCGATCATGAGAAGCTTTCTTATGAATTTCTTCAAAGAAAGCAAGATCTTGAGAAGCTAAGGGTGAGTCATGAAGATCTTCAGAAGGAAAATGATTCTTTGCTTGCTCAACAGATCAGTTCCGCTCAGGAAGAATTTATTCCACCATGCTTGAAATGCATTGAACGTGAAACTGCTAATTCTTCACCTGAATGTTCAAATGCTTCCATTGCTGCAAATTCTTCAACTATCTCTATGGTCACAAATTCCTCATCTGAGGATGCCACTAGTATCACTGACGAAAATGCAGGGTTGAAGGAATTGTATGTGACAGGTATGTACAAAAGCCTCAAAGGGCATCAGACTCTTTGTGATGTGCTCAAAAAGCAGATCTTGAACAGGAACCCTAGGAAAGAGGGTATTGCCTTTGAGAGGAAACTCAATGCTGATGGAACCTACTGGAAACCGGAGCAGTATCCCAAAACCTCATGGGTTGCTGCGAAGGGACCTCCCGTAGATCCATCCACTTTATCTGGCTTTACTTGTGAATCCTCATATTCATCTGATGAGTCATTTGACTCCAACTATAAACTGTTCAAAAATCAGAATGGTGGATCTAACTGCAGGAATGGTCCCCCTATGAAGAAAATCTGGGTTCCCAAAAAGTGCCTTGAAAGTCTTCAGGTGAATGTCCTCATGACACCACCTGTGAAGAATAAGAACCCCAGATCAAATTCTTCATATGAATCAAATTCCTCACATGGATCAAAGTCCTCACATGAACATCATCGTGCTAACACTTCTGTTTCGCAGGGAAAGCCTAAGGGCTATGAATATGTGCATTATTCTTCAAATCATTATGTTCATAAGTCCTCGAAGAATTTCTCTGCTTATTCATATGCTTACCCTAACCCCTCTTATGTGATATGAAGTGGTCTGGCGTCTATGCCACCTTTCTCTTATGGAGCTCGCAGAATGATGAACTCTTTGCCACCCCTCCAGATGTGGGTGGTGAAGAAAAGGAACTAATCTCTTATGCAGGGTCAGGTCTCCAGACGAACTAAATCGTCTGAAGAATTTGCTGGAGACCTGAAATGCTTGAAAGGACGCAAGCTAATCATGAAGAAATGATTTATTCATTTCTCACGTCCTCACATTGCTATATATATATACATATGTTGCTTTAATTGATGAAATATGTCTGATGAATTTGATGTCATATTCTTCACTCTGAAGTATATGAGTTCGTAAGATGCACTAATTCATCTGCAGGATGATTTACCCAAAGCTACTGAGTGGGTCCTCGATAGTGGATGTACAAATCACATGACCGGTGACAAGAGCTTACTGATGAACACTCCTTTATCTCCATCACACTTGAAGCATATCACCTACGCTAACAAAGGCAAAAGCAAGGTATTGGGTCTAGGTAGGGTTGCAATCTCAAAGGATCGACACATGGATAAAGTCATGCTTGTCGAGTCCCTCGGATTCAACCTCATGTCTGTCTCAATGCTTTGTGATCTTGATATGGTTGTTGTCTTTGGCAAATATCGTTGCTTAGTGCTCATGGAATCTGACAATTCCAAAGTCTTCAAAGGCTTTAGGAGAGGAGACTTGTATATTGTTGATTTCTCTGTAGGACCACAGCGTGCCACTTGTCTACTTGCTAAAGCTTCAGAAGGCTGGCTATGGCATCGACGACTGGGTCATGCTGGCATGAGGAACTTACACACGCTCGTGAAGAAAAAGCACGTCATTGGCATCGAGGGTGTCAAATTCCTCAAAGATCATCTTTGTGGGGCTTGTGAGGCTGGAAAGATGACCAGAGCCAAGCACCCCTCGAAGACTATCATGACTACTTCTCGTCCTTTTGAATTGCTTCATATGGATCTCTTTGGCCCTACTCATTATGCCACACTAACAAATGCAGCATCTCTATATGGCTTTGTCATTGTTGATGACTATTCTCGTTACACATGGGTGCATGTCATTACTTACAAGACTGAAGTGCAGGAAGTCTTCAGACGATTTTCCTCAAGGGCTTCGATGAATTTCGGCGTGAAGATCAAGCATATACATAGTGACAATGGGACTGAGTTCAAGAATACTGGTCTTGATGACTATCTCGATGAACTTGGTATTACTCATGAGCTATCTGCCCCATACACTCCTCAGCAGAATGGCGTTGTGGAGCGCAAGAACAGGACTCTTGTTGAGATGGCTCGCACCATGCTTGATGAATACAAGACACCTCGTCACTTCTGGCCTGAGGCAATTGATACTGCATGCCACATCATCAACAGGGTATATCTTCACAAATTCTTCAAGAAGACCTCATATGAACTCCTCACTGACAAGAAACCCAATGTGAGTTATTTCAAAGTCTTCGGTGCTAAATGCTGGATTAGAGATCCACATCACAATTCTAAATTTGCACCGAAAGCACATGAAGGTTTTATGCTTGGTTACGGAAAGGACTCGCACACCTACAGGGTCTTCAATGCCTATCACAACAAGGTTGTTGAAACTGTAGATGTGCAGTTCGATGAAACTAACGGCTCGCAAAGAGAGCACCTACCTCCTGTGCTAGATGAAAAGACGCCTGAGGAAACCATCAAATTCAAAGCTACTGAGGATGTCATTCCTACCGAAGAATCTGCTGAAGAAATCATTCCAGAACATGAAGAACAGCATGCTGGCGCATCTGAAGAAAATGGCTCTGAAGAAAATGCTGAGCCAAATCAAAGTCGTGAACCTGCTCATCCCCGCGTTGCAAATGAAGTACAGATTGAGAGAATCATCAACGACATCAACGCACCAGGTCCTCTGACTCGCTCAAAAGCTTCACATTTATCTAACTTTTGTGGGCATTTTGCTTTCGTCTCTATCACAGAGCCCACCAAAGTTGATGAGGCATTTCTGGAGCCTGAATGGATTCAAGCAATGCAAGAGGAATTACATCAATTCAAGCTGAACAATGTGTGGGAGCTTGTCAAGCGACCGGACCCATGCAAGCACAATATCATCGGTACCAAATGGATCTACCGCAACAAGCAAGATGAAAATGGCCTAGTGGTGAGGAACAAGGCTCGTCTTGTAGCTCAAGGCTACACACAGGTTGAAGGAATTGATTTCGATGAGACTTTTGCACCTGTTGCTAGACTTGAGGCTATTCGCATATTGCTTGCTTATGCTAACCATCATAATATCATCTTATATCAAATGGATGTGAAAAGTGCATTCCTCAATGGTAAGCTTGAGGAAGAAGTATATGTTGCTCAACCCCCAGGTTTTGAAGACCCTAAACATCCTGACAAAGTCTTCAGACTCAATAAGGCCCTCTATGGCCTCAAGCAGGCCCCTCGGGCGTGGTATGATACTCTGAAGGAATTCCTCATGAAGAAAGGCTTCAAACCCGGTTCACTCGACACAACTCTTTTCACCAAAACCTATGATGTTGAATTATTCGTGTGCCAAATATATGTTGATGATATTATCTTTGGCTGTACTAACCAACATTACAGTGACGAATTTGCTTACATGATGAGTGAGGAATATCAAATGTCCATGATGGGAGAATTGAAATTCTTCTTAGGTCTTCAAATTCGTCAACAACATAATGGCATTTTCATTTCTCAAGAGAAATACCTCAAGGACGTTCTGAGAAAATTCGGTATGCAAGAATGCAGAGGCGTCAAAATCCCTATGCCCACAAATGGCCATCTATGCACTGATGAAAATGGAATAGACTTCGATTAAAAGGTATACCGCTCCATGATTGGTTCTTTATTGTACCTATGTGCATCTAGGCCGGATATTATGCTTAGTGTTTGCATGTGTGCCCGTTTTCAAGCTACACCGAAGGAATCACACTATAAGGCTGTGAAACATATTCTTCGATATCTAGCTCACACTCCAACACTTGGATTATGGTATCCCAAGGGCTCGGTTTTTTATCTCATTGGATATTCTGACTCTGACTATGCCGGTGATCGTGTGGACCGCAAGTCAACTTCAGGCACATGCCATTTCCTCGGACGATCCTTAGTATGTTGGTCCTCGAAGAAGCAGAACTGCGTATCACTCTCTACTGCTGAAGCTGAGTATATTGCTGCTGGTTCTTGCTGTGCTCAATTGCTATGGATGAAGCAAACCCTCAAGGACTACGGCATCAATGTGAAGAATGTGCCACTCTACTGCGACAACGAGAGTGCCATCAAAATTGCTCATAACCCAGTTCAGCACTCGAAGAGAAAGCACATCGAGATTCGTCATCATTTTCTTCGAGATCATGTGTTGAAGGGTGACATCTCTATTGATCCCGTGAAGTCTGAAGAACAGCTAGCGGATATCTTCACAAAGCCCTTGGATGAGAAGAGATTTAGCAAGTTGCGGTGTGAGCTAAATATCTTTGAATCTTTGAATGTCCTTTGAAAAGGACACACATCCTAACACTTATGCAAATTGATGACTTAGATGTGCAACACACGAAGAAACGTTTTTCTTCAATCAATGAAGACTAACCCTCTAAGTGTGAAGAAATTAATGAAGAATTTGATTCTCAGAGCCCTACGACAATTGTACGCGGTGTCTGAAATAATCATGCTTACACGGTGGGTCACGCCACCACAAAAAGTTGAAAATCTTCAAAATTTGAGTTTTTCATCATTGTGCAAATTCTTCAAATTTTCAAATTCTTCACTCTTTCCGTCTATGTTCTTCATTGACTATATATATATATTTGAGTTTTCTGTCCTCTACAGCATTCACTTATTGCTAATTCTTCAAGTTGTGTTTCTTCTAAGTGAATGTGATCGGACCCGTTCCCCCTCAATGCTAAACTCAATCCAGTCCGTTCACAAATTCTTCATGTGCGTTCTATTTGAAACCCGTTCAAAGTCTTCACTGTGTCCTTGACAGCTGAAGAATTTGCGAACGAAACATTAAAATATTCTTATCTGAATTTTCGGCTTTTGCCGTTCAAACCGTTCCTTATCCCTCGATAAGATTTATCTATTCACCCTCGATCTAACACGATCTCCACTTCACAGTTCGTGGGTGACACATGTCGCTAGGATGAGAAGGGTCAGGGGCACGTTTGTCCATTTTCTTCGAACGAGCGGTTTTTCACCTCTGCTATAAATACCCCTCACCCTCCTCAGAGCTCATTTACCCCGCTCGATCTTACTCCCTCGCTCGAGCTCTTAGACCTAGCGCCGCCGCTACACTGCATCGTCGCCGGTGAGGAAGAGCTTCACTGCCTCGACCTCGTCGCCGTCGTACTCACGCCGGCCGCGGAATCCTCACTCCGCCGCCGCCGTAGCTGTTTTCCATCGCCAAGTTAGGGTGTGGAAGATCTGAACGGACGAACATCTCCACTGCCACTCTCAGTTCGTCGTGTTCTTTGTCAAGGGTAAATAAAATTTATTTTTACTGCCCTTGTTGATTCTGATGATTTCCACAAAATCTTCAAAAGGTGTTTATTCTTCAACTTTCATGTTCTTAAACACCAACTTGCTTCTGTCCTTGATCAGTTTCTCTAAGCAACGTTTTTCTTCAAGATTCCTCAATTGTGTGGATTTTCAATCTACACAACTCTGGAACCTAAGTCAAAAATGCTTAGTGAAATTCCTCAAGACACCCCTGGTCATCTTCCTCAAACTTGATACTTTTGAAAATCTTCTGAGAACGCATATGACCTCTCCAAAACTCTTCGCACCTGATGAGGACATCAATACCATTGTTACACCCACAGCCCCTGCTGCTATACATACTGGACCAATTACTAGAGCTCGCGCACGCCAATTAAATTATCAGGTACTTTCGTTTCTTGGTAATGATTCTAATGTTCATGAGAATATGATGCTGCCTAAATTGGATACATTTGTTTTGCTTACAAATGAAGGGCCTAGCTTGGACAAGAAAGAGGAACCTTGGAGCAAGTTCAAGCATGGAGATGATGGCATGCGCAAGGGGAACAAGAACAGAGTTACAAGTGATGATTTCAGGACTTTGAAGCCACCATAAGGAGTGCAGGAAGCCTTGGACGAAATATACAAGATGCCACTTCATAAATTTCGTCCAGAGGCTATTATAGGTGCTGCGTCACCTTATTATTGGGCCAGGTCCATGTAATTTCGAAATACTTGAGTATAGGCTATTTTTAGAGTCCGTATGTGTGGGGAAACAAGAGATAGGGTTGGTTTCGGACCCCTCCTTCAAGGGCCACGAAATCCCCCCCTCTTCCTCCATATATACAGCCCTTAGGGCACCGTTTAGACTTTGGGTTTTGTTTAGATTAAAAGTTCGCCATAGCTGCAACTTCGCGTACTTCGTTTGTGTTCAACAACCAGACCAAGACGTCACAGAACCCCACCTTGATCAATAAAGCTTTCATCTTATATTCGCAATATCCAGATTGCAAATCTTAGTTTCTTGCTTGTTCTTCGTTTGCTTGCAGGAGATAGACCCTTGTGGTCAGGTTGATTGTGCTCCGGCGTGGTCAATAACCTCTCGGAGTTGGTTTAGCGATTGCTAAGGCGCGACGTCCTCGCACGTTCGTAGTCGGATCGTCAAAGTCTACTCCACCAAAAACGATAGCTATCATCTCATCGAAAGATTGGGACACCCTCGCCTCTATCAGCACCTATATTCTGTTCACAGGTACACATGTCCGCTGCTGAATCTCTAGGTTCTCATCAACTTAACTCATTTGCAGCGTTCCTTGAAGAAAAATTGCACACCTCATCAGAAAATTCGATTGTTCAAAACCCTCAAGTGAAGAAAATGGCTGATGGTAAAAGACCTCAGAAGGGAGGAAAGAGGCCAGAAACAAATACTGCTTTTGAGATCCCTGATGACATCTATGATGAATATTGTACTCCTGATGAAGCAACTCATGGCAAGGAGAACAAAAATCAGCGCAAAGTGCGCATTCAGAAGATTGAGAGGAGATGGGCAAGAGAATGGAGGGAATATCGCTATGTCACTCCCAAGTACATGAAGAAATTTTCTATTAACCCTCCATGTCCAAGACCTCCATTGGCTCCTGGCCAAGAAGCTGATCCCACTAGCATCAGAAGAGGTGAGGAATTTCCTCAGGAGTGGGCTAAGCGTCAAGCCAAGCTGGCCAAAGTGGCTAAAGAGGCAGTAAAGAAATTCAATGAAGATTCTGTTGCTGCCGCCGCTGAAGCCTCTGCTATCAAGCCTAAGAAGGCTATGCTGAAGAAATCAGCGGTTAAGACAAGTTCCTCAGCTGCAATGCCCTCACGGCCTGTTCCTCAAGCAAATTCCTCAAAAGCAGCTCCAACTCCCTCGGTTGCAAAATCCTCAGCTGCTCCTGCAAAGTCCTCAGCACCTGTGCATCTTGCCACATGCCAAAGGACTACTGGAATCTCAATTGCTTCAGGAGTCTCTGCAAGTTCTTCAGCTCCACCTCAGTCTTCAACAACTCCGACCTTGCTGAAGAAAAAGGCCACTGCTGGACGAGGCACAAGGCCAAGTCCTCACAAGAAGCAAGTCGCCTTTCAGGTTCCGTCAAGCGAAGACGAAGCTGATGATAAAGAATTAGCTGAGCTCATCAGAGATCGACAACAAAGGGCCGCTAGAGCCAAAGGCAGTGCTGTGCCCCTCATGCTGGATCCAAGGAAGATCCTTGATTTTATTGATCTATGGCACAAGAACCCTAACACACCTTTGCCTGAATTAAACCTCACTCCTGGTCAAAGTCACATGTTGACGGCCTTCATAAATGAAGAAAAATGGAAATTTGAAAAGGCCAGGCAGGTGAAGAAGGCTCAGTACAAGAAGGAGCGTTTTCTGAAGAACAATGTTGTGAAAATGTCTCCTGAAGAACTTGTGACTATGCAGGCTGAGATCAAAGCACTCAGTGATGAATTTCATGCATTCCATGCAGATTGGCTAGGTGCCAAAGTCAGATTCGTCAGAATGGCAAAAGGATTTACTCCAAGTGTTGCAGCTTCATCGCAACCCAAATTTCCTTAGACTGGAACATCTGTTCAGTCTGCTGAAGAAAATGAAAGCGCCAGAGCTGATGAAGAAATTCCAGTCTCTGAAGAAAATGCCAGGGCAACCTCCAATATTGCGCCTGAAGAGCAATCCAGGCCAGTTGAAGCATCTGCTACTGTGCCTGAGGAATCTGAACAAGCCAGGGCAACTGCATCAGTTGTGCCTGAAGAAATTCAACCAATTTCCTCTGCTCCTCCTGCACCGATGACAAGCATCAACCTTCCTTCTGCATCAGAAGCGAAGAAAACCAAGGCTGCGGAGCGAGCAGCTGTGAAGAAAAGGAAAGCATCTGCATCTTCAGAGTCTTCAGCCCCCAAGAAATTGAAGACTTTGAGGAGTTCATCTGAAAACCCAATTGATGCTATTCCAATATCAAGCATGCCATCAAAGGGGATCATTCCCTTTGGTGAGGAATATGAAATTCCAAGTAAATCTGATGAAGAAATTCCTTCTGCTGCTTCGACAGAGCAGATGGATGAAGAAATTGAAGTGGATACATTCCCTTCAACCCCACTGGTATCATCGCCCATGCCTCAGTGATGAGGACATCAATACCATTGTTACACCCACAGCCCCTGCTTCTATACATACTGGACCAATTACTAGAGCTCGCGCACGCCAATTAAAATATCAGGTACTTTCGTTTCTTGGTAATGATTCTAAAGTTCATGAGAATATGATGCTGCCTAAATTGGATACATTTGTTTTGCTTACAAATGAAGGGCCTAGCTTGGACAAGAAAGAGGAACCTTGGAGCAAGTTCAAGCATGGAGATGATGGCATGCACAAGGGGAACAAGAACGGAGTTACAAGTGATGATTTCAGGACTTTGAAGCCACCACAATGAGTGCAGGAAGCCTTGGACAAAATATACAAGATGTCACTTCATAAATTTCGTCCAGAGGCTATTATAGGTGTTGCGTCACCTTATTATTGGGCCAGGCCCATGTAATTTCGAAATACTTGAGTATAGGCTGTTTTTAGAGTCCGTATGTGTGGGGAAACAAGAGATAGGGTTGGTTTCGGACCCCTCCTTCAAGGGCCACGAAATCCCCTCCTCTTCCTCCATATATACAGCCCTTAGGGCACCGTTTAGACTTTGGGTTTTGTTTAGATTAAATGTTCACCATAGCTGCAACTTCGCGTACTTCGTTTGTGTTCAACGACCAGACCAAGATGTCACAGAACCCCACCTTGATCAATAAAGCTTTCATCTTATATTCGCAATATCCAGATTGCAAATCTTAGTTTCTTGCTTGTTCTTCGTTTGCTTGCAGGAGATAGACCCTCGTGGTCAGGTTGATTGTGCTCCGGCGTGGTCAATAACCTCTCGGAGTTGGTTTAGCGATTGCTAAGGCGCGACGTCCTCGCACGTTCGTAGTCGGATCGTCAAAGTCTACTCCACCAAAAACGATAGCTATCATCTCATCGAAAGATCGGGACACCCTCGCCTCTATCAAGTGGTATCAGATTCCCAGGTTGCTCGGTGAGATTTACAGTTTTTCGTAGTTTAGATCGAGTCTGTTCTTCATACCTTGATAGAGGCGAGGGTGTCCCGATCTTTCGATGAGATGGTAACTATCGATTTGGTGGAGCCGACTTTGACGATTCGACTACAAACGTGCACGACGTTGCGCCTTAGCAATCGCTAAACCAATCTCCTGAGGTTACTGACGATGCTGGAAGCACGATCAGCCTGACCACGAAGGTCTATTCCTGCACACAATCGAAGAACAAGCAAGAATATGATAAAGCAATCTGAATATTGCGAATATAGATGAAGTATTGATAATGGTGGGGATCCGAAAGTGGTCTTGGTCTGGTCGTTGGACACAAACGAACTACACGAAGTTGCAATGGCTAACTTTTAACTAAACAAATCCCAAGGAAAAAGCTACTAGATGGATCTACTTATATAGGAGTAAGGGGTGGCGGCCAAGGAGGTGGGAGGACGTCCCAAGGCAGCCTAAAACTAACCCTAGGTCGTACAAGGCTCATGGGCCCAAGTGGAGGTGATGCAACACCTTTGGACTTGTAGTTTGACTCGGATTCTGCTACAGCGTCAGATTGTTTCATCGATAACTCATAGCTCCGGATGAATTTTAAGGTGAATCCAATTGGGTTAGAAAGAGCACGAAATCTACTTTCCAACAAATAAAGAATCACCCAATTCGGAGTCCGTATGAAATAGTTCTTGGCGTTTTGAGTCAGGTATGTCTGTGCAGTCCGAATCTGAATCCAGAACGTGAGAGACTTGGACTCTATCTTCTCTTGGCCCAAAAGTGACGTGAGATGACTTTTTGAACAGCACATAAACTTCTCTTTTTCCCTTATGTTCATATGTGGATTGTACAAATCTCCCATACACCTGCAATTAGACATGGTACAAAAGTTTGTGAAGTATTTTTGTCTTGGATGACATAAATAAATTATTGCATAGTTTGCATTAGAAATCACCTCACAAATATACATGTATGCAATATTTTTGGTCATATCCAAGGTAGTCATGTCCTCATCATCCTCCCCTTCTTGAAAACAAAGCCGTCCTCGGCGTTGCTTAAGCTGAAATGTGGCTAACAAAAGACACAAGGTGTACATGTTGTATATGTATATGTCATCCAGTTTTACTTCCCTTAGTTTTTGCATATATGACACATGTATACATGAGTAACCTTCATAGTTCATAAAATCTAAAGCCAAAATATTATCACAAGATGTAGAAGGCATGAAAATATTGCAACTCAGTTTGCACATATAAGTGAAGCTCTTATTCATATCAAAAGATTGACAATGTTCATCATTAAACCATCCCAACATTGGTGAATAAACCTTACTTGCATCAAATTTACATGCTACAACATGCTTAAATAAGCAAACATGCAATAAGTCATTTGACACAGAATCATCACCAATATTAGAGGTCATATCAAAATGATTAAACATTGGTTCTTTTGCATCAATAGTTAATTCAATGGGTGCACTCAAAAATGTTGGTATTTCAGCTGTTTGATCACATGATGCATTCATGACAGTAACACGATTCTCTAAAATATTCAAATCAATAGGTAACTCAACACATGATGTATTCAAGTTAACTAGGCATGCATCATTCTCATGTGAAAGTGGAAAATATGTACCTTTGTCATTACCTCTTATGATCAACTCAGATGATGTAGGCACTCTCGGTGGTGATGTGTCACATGGTGGAGATGATGTAGTCATCGCAACAACGGATGTGGTTGTCATAGTACGCCTAGTAGTTGAAGAAACATCTGTATCAACACTTGGAATGTGCACCGTGCGCTTGTTCTCCTTGTGGGCAACACGTCGTTTTATTTCCTGTTCAGCTTTGCAAGCAAGACAAAACAAATGGTCCATAGGATAACACTCTTCATGAATTAGTATCTCTTGAATATCACGGTTTAATCCTCCCCAAAATCTATCCATAAAATCTTCTTCACTTTCTTCTAAAAATATGTGCAACAATGTAGTTTGTAAATCATCATAATATTTTGTTACCGTGTCAGTGCCTTGTTTTAAATGTTGTAATTTTTTAATCATGCCGCGAGTATAATAAACATCAACGAATCTATCTCTCATGACAAGTTTTAAATCATCCCAAGTAGTAGGTATAAGATCAGGGTTTAACCGACAATATTCACTCCACCAAACTAAAGCAAAGCTACTAAAAGTACTAACAGCAGCTTGAAATTTTTCACGCTCATCAAAATTATGGGAAGCAAATATAGCATTTATTTCGTACTCCCATTCAATATATAAATCAGGCCTAAAACGACCAGTAAATGGTGGCATGGAAACATTAACCTGATTATGTGCATTCTGATGTAATTGCTCCTCTTGTGGTGGTTGTTGTATTTTCTTAGGTGATGGCAAATCTCCCACGATCGATGAAGCCCAAGAACTAACAACTCCGGAACCTGCCATGATTAGTAGAAACAAAAAAAAAATCGAGAATAATGTTCCTATGAACTACTAGGATGTGGTGGTAAAGCGCTCACAGTAAAGCAAATATCAATATCTTACAAGTTCTTACCATGCAGCAGGTGGTGACGGGCAACCAGCGGTGTCAAATAACTCCGAAGATTGAGTAAAGCGATTGCCAGGTGAACGTATGTATACACGGTGTAGAAATATATGGAGCTGGGTTGGCTATATATGGTAGCAAAAGATTAGCAATAATCAATTCAGAGATGCAATGTTGAATAAACGCTCAACGACGATACTGTGCTGGTCCTAGGCTAGACCGGACTAGAGACGCGAGCCTAGAACACTAATGAGGTCACGGCGTAGCACAACTAGCATCAATAAAGGATATGAAGTAGCTCTGGATAGCAAGATATAAGTGAAGATCACAATGGCAGTAAAGATAATGATGAGAAACAACTACCAAGTAGGATATACCAACAACTTTGTCTTCAACTTTCCTCTGGAAAAGTTTTTGCCAATTTTCTGATAATTTTTCTCAAGAATGGCACTGACGCAAGCTTTCAAACGCAAAAAGAATCACTAAATTCCGAGTTGATATGAGGAGTCAAAAAATTCTAAAACTGGCCTGAAAAACTGGAACAAGCTGTGTTCGCGAACTTCGGAGGGCAAAAAGACCTATTTAGAAGCCGATTTTGAGGTCTCAAATATTGAACTAGCTTCTGCAACTATTTAGATGTGGCTCGTCACTAGCTTTAATTTGAGTACTCACGGAGCCAAAACAGACTTCGTATGAGGAAGATACGCCTGTTTTACTGAACAGTGCGCAAAACAGATTCGAATCCGAATTCAAGTACGAGAGTGAGTCTAGATAGATCCGAATTTTGTGCTTTTTTTTCTTCTCTCTTTTTTTTTATCTCACTTTTTTTTTCTTTTTCTTTCTCTCTTTTTTTTTCTCTGACTTTTTTTTTTTCTTTTTTTTCTCTTTTTTTTCTCTCTCCCTCTTTCCAAAACAAACTAGATAAGATGTAGATTGGATCAAGCACAGATGTGAACGACCTCAACTATGATTATGACAAAGAACAGTGGGTAGCACGATGTGGAAATTGATGGATGGGATGGTGGACAGTGGAAGGAATAACGATGCAGCGGCCGCGTGACTAATGTGAACAGAACTCGAAACTCTAAACGAACTAGACACTAAGACCAGCAACTCGACACGACGATGCAACCGATAATTCAACTATGCAAGCAATGAAAAAAAAATTGCAAAGGCTCAGACTGGCTTGGACAAAGGATGAATAGATCTAACTTTTTTTTTGTGGCTTTTTCTTGGACAATAGGTAAGAAAATAAATCTAATCTAGGGAAAACTAGAAATTCTCACCGAGCAACCTGAAAACTGATACCACTTGATAGAGGCGAGGGTGTCCCGATCTTTCGATGAGATGATAGCTATCGTTTTTGGTGGAGTAGACTTTGACGATCCGACTACGAACGTGCGAGGACGTCGCGCCTTAGCAATCGCTAAACCAACTCCGAGAGGTTATTGACCACGCCGGAGCACAATCAACCTGACCACAAGGGTCTATCTCCTGCAAGCAAACGAAGAACAAGCAAGAAACTAAGATTTGCAATCTGGATATTGCGAATATAAGATGAAAGCTTTATTGATCAAGGTGGGGTTCTGTGACGTCTTGGTCTGGTCGTTGAACACAAACGAAGTACACGAAGTTGCAGCTATGGCGAACTTTTAATCTAAACAAAACCCAAAGTCTAAACGGTGCCCTAAGGGCTGTATATATGGAGGAAGAGGAGGGGATTTCGTGGCCCTTGAAGGAGGGGTCCGAAACCAACCCTATCTCTTGTTTCCCCACACATACGGACTCTAAAAACAGCCTATACTCAAGTATTTCGAAATTACATGGGCCTGGCCCAATAATAAGGTGACGCAGCACCTATAATAGCCTCTGGACGAAATTTATGAAGTGACATCTTGTATATTTCGTCCAAGGCTTCCTGCACTCATTATGGTGGCTTCAAAGTCCTGAAATCTTCACTTGTAACTCCGTTCTTGTTCCCCTTGTGCATGCCATCATCTCCATGCTTGAACTTGCTCCAAGGTTCCTCTTTCTTGTCCAAGCTAGGCCCTTCATTTGTAAGCAAAACAAATGTATCCAATTTAGGCAGCATCATATTCTCATGAACTTTAGAATCATTACCAAGAAACGAAAGTACCTGATATTTTAATTGGCGTGCGCGAGCTCTAGTAATTGGTCCAGTATGTATAGAAGCAGGGGCTGTGATAGAGGCGAGGGTGTCCCGATCTTTCGATGAGATGATAGCTATCGTTTTTGGTGGAGTAGACTTTGACGATCCGACTACGAACGTGCGAGGACGTCGCGCCTTAGCAATCGCTAAACCAACTCCGAGAGGTTATTGACCACGCCGGAGCACAATCAACCTGACCACGAGGGTCTATCTCCTGCAAGCAAACGAAGAACAAGCAAGAAACTAAGATTTATAATCTGGATATTGCGAATATAAGATGAAAGCTTTATTGATCAAGGTGGGGTTCTGTGACGTCTTGGTCTGGTCGTTGAACACAAACGAAGTACGCGAAGTTGCAGCTATGGCGAACTTTTAATCTAAACAAAACCCAAAGTCTAAACGGTGCCCTAAGGGCTGTATATATGGAGGAAGAGGAGGGGATTTCGTGGCCCTTGAAGGAGGGGTCCGAAACCAACCCTATCTCTTGTTTCCCCACACATACGGACTCTAAAAACAGCCTATACTCAAGTATTTCGAAATTACATGGGCCTGGCCCAATAATAAGGTGACGCAGCACCCATAATAGCCTCTGGACGAAATTTATGAAGTGACATCTTGTATATTTTGTCCAAGGCTTCCTGCACTCATTATGGTGGCTTCAAAGTCCTGAAATCATCACTTGTAACTTCGTTCTTGTTCCCCTTGTGCATGCCATCATCTCCATGCTTGAACTTGCTCCAAGGTTCCTCTTTCTTGTCCAAGCTAGGCCCTTCATTTGTAAGCAAAACAAATGTATCCAATTTAGGCAGCATCATATTCTCATGAACTTTAGAATCATTACCAAGAAACGAAAGTACCTGATATTTTAATTGGCGTGCGCGAGCTCTAGTAATTGGTCCAGTATGTATAGAAGCAGGGGCTGTGGGTGTAACAATGGTATTGATGTCCTCATCAACAGACTACTAGAAAGTGGTGGTGGTGTGGTGTGGTGTCACAAATCCGTCAAGCAAATCTCAAATTCTTACCAGTTCTTACCCAGCAGCAGGTGGTGATCGGCAACCTTTGTAGTCAAAACTCTCAGAGCTTGGACAGAGCGATTGCCAGGTGGTGTCAAACGCACGATGTAGATGTATGTGGAGCTGGGAAGGCTTATGATATGGTAGCAAAAAGGGTCAGCAATAATCAATTCAGAGATGCAATGTTGAATAAACTCTCAACGACGGTACTGTGCTGGTCCTAGGCTAGACCGTGCTAGAGACGCGAGCCTAGAACACTAACAAAAATCACGGCGCTGCACGTAAACAAGGGAGGAGCACACTCTGAATTTTTTTCTTTTTTTTTTGCACTTTTTTTTTCATCTTTTTTTTTTGCTCCGCAACAATTTTTTTTCGAAAAAGTCTACAAATGGTCTAAAAACTGCCTAGCCAGAATTTTCCAGACTTAGTTTTTTTTTTTGAAACTGGAACTATTTTTCTTCTGCGGGTAGCACGAAAATTGGGGAATCCGACTTGTTCACGACTCGTAGTATCGCGTGATCTGGAACTCTAAAATAAAGGAATAAATACTGGACTCGGACTAGGACTGGTGGCAGAGATGAATCTGGTGGAACTCGGACTGGTGGTGGTATATGACGGTAGTATATGTGGGCTCGGATTGGTGGTGGTATATGGACTCGGATCGGTGGTGGTATATGGACTCGGATCGGTGGTGGTATATGGACTCAGAGAAATAGCAGATAAGCTGTGGTGGTATATGGTAGGGGCGATGATGATGGTGCGGCGGCGGCGTGACAACTTGTGAACAGAACTCGAAACTCTAAAGAACTAGACGCTAAGACCAGCAACTTGACACGACGATGCAACCGCAAATTCAACAAAGCAAAAACCCTAAAAAGATTATGCAAAGGCTCAGATTGGTTCGGATATGATGAACTAACCCTAATTTTTTTTTGGCTTTTTCCTCGACTGTAGGTATGAAGAACAGACTCGATCTAAACTACGAAAAACTATAAATCTCACCGAGCAACCTGGGAATCTGATACCACTTGATAGAGGCGAGGGTGTCCCGATCTTTCGATGAGATGGTAACTATCGATTTGGTGGAGCCGACTTTGACGATCCGACTACAAACGTGCACGACGTTGCACCTTAGCAATCGCTAAACCAATCTCCTGAGGTTACTGACGATGCTGGAAGCATGATCAGCCTGACCACGAAGGTCTATTCCTGCACACAATCGAAGAACAAGCAAGAATATGATAAAGCAATCTGAATATTGCGAATATAGATGAAGTATTGATAATGGTGGGGATCCGAAAGCGGTCTTGGTCTGGTCGTTGGACACAAACGAACTACACGAAGTTGCAATGGCTAACTTTTAACTAAACAAATCCCAAGGAAAAAGCTACTAGATGGATCTACTTATATAGGAGTAAGGGGTGGCGGTCAAGGAGGTGGGAGGACGTCCCAAGGCAGCCTAAAACTAACCCTAGGTCGTACAAGGCTCATGGGCCCAAGTGGAGGTGATGCAACACCTTTGGACTTGTAGTTTGACTCGGATTCTGCTACAGCGTCAGATTGTTTCGTCGATAACTCATAGCTCCGGATGAATTTTAAGGTGAATCCAATTGGGTTAGAAAGAGCACGAAATCTACTTTCCAACAAAAAAAGAATCACCCAATTCGGAGTCCGTATGAAATAGTTCTTGGCGTTTTGAGTCAGGTATGTCTGTGCAGTCCGAATCTGAATCCAGAACGTGAGAGACTTGGACTCTATCTTCTCTTGGCCCAAAAGTGACGTGAGATGACTTTTTGAACAGCACATAAACTTCTCTTTTTCCCTTATGTTCATATGTGGATTGTACAAATCTCCCATACACCTGCAATTAGACATGGTACAAAAGTTTGTGAAGTATTTTTGTCTTGGATGACATAAATAAATTATTGCATAGTTTGCATTAGAAATCACCTCACAAATATACATGTATGCAATATTTTTGGTCATATCCAACGTAGTCATGTCCTCATCATACCTACAGTCCAGGAAAAAGCCAAAAAAAAAATTAGGGTTAGTTCATCATATCCGAACCAATCTGAGCCTTTGCATAATCTTTTTAGGGTTTTTGCTTTGTTGAATTTGCGGTTGCATCGTCGTGTCAAGTTGCTGGTCTTAGCGTCTAGTTCTTTAGAGTTTCGAGTTCTGTTCACAAGTTGTCACGCCGCCGCCGCACCATCATCATCGCCCCTACCATATACCACCACAGCTTATCTGCTATTTCTCTGAGTCCATATACCACCACCGATCCGAGTCCATATACCACCACCGATCCGAGTCCATATACCACCACCAATCCGAGCCCACATATACTACCGTCATATACCATCACCAGTCCGAGTTCCACCAGATTCATCTCTGCCACCAGTCCTAGTCCGAGTCCAGTATTTATTCCTTTATTTTAGAGTGCCAGATCACGCGATACTACGAGTCGTGAACAAGTCGGATTCCCCAATTTTCGTGCTACCCGCAGAAGAAAAATAGTTCCAGTTTCAAAAAAAAAAAACTAACTCTGGAAAATTCTGGCTAGGCAGTTTTTAGACCATTTGTAGACTTTTTCGAAAAAAAATTGTTGCGGAGCAAAAAAAAAAAGAGGAAAAAAAAGTGCAAAAAAAAAAAAGAGAAAAATTCAGAGTGTGCTCCTCCCTTGTTTACGTGCAGCGCCGTGATTTTTGTTAGTGTTCTAGGCTCGCGTCTCTAGCACGGTCTAGCCTAGGACCAGCACAGTACCGTCGTTGAGAGTTTATTCAACATTGCATCTCTGAATTGATTATTGCTGACCCTTTTTGCTACCATATCATAAGCCTTCCCAGCTCCACATACATCTACATCGTGTGTTTGACACCACCTGGCAATCGCTCTGTCCAAGCTCTGAGAGTTTTGACTACAAAGGTTGCCGATCACCACCTGCTGCTGGGTAAGAACTGGTAAGAATTTGAGATTTGCTTGACGGATTTGTGACACCACACCACACCACCACCACTTTCTAGTAGTCTGTAGGATCATATTCTTGTGTGTTTCTACTGCTGCTAACCATGGCAGGATCACAAGCCGACGAGATTGACTGGGAGAACATGACGAACAAGGAGTTGCATGATAAATTTCAGCAAATGATGAGTGGCCAGGTGGGAGATGTGCTAAACAGATTTGAAGAGGCCATGGAGAAGATAGATGGCATGGAGAAGTCGTTCGAGACAAAGCTGGATAACAAGTTTAATGAATTGCTCACGCGTCTTCCCCAACCACCACCGGCTGCACCTGTCGCACCTCTGCAACGACAACAACAACGCCCCCTTCCAAATCAGTTCGGACGAGCGAAGCGTGTTCCTCTTGAGGATGGCCAAACTTCTGGTGCTGCTATACCTACTGTTGATGCTTCTTTGGCTCCTGCTCCTGCTGCTGCTGGTGCCGAGGAGGAGGATGATTACGTGGGCGATTATGAGGATGAGGTTGATCAAAATCATAACTACGTGCAACCACCAGCACCAGGTCGTCCACATGCAAATAATCGCAATGGTAGGCCTGCACCACCACTTCAGGTACGAGATCATGACCATCTTCCTAAATTAAAATTGAATATTCCACCATTCGAGGGTAGATATGTTCCTGATATATATCTTACTTGGGAGTTAGAAACTGAACAACGTTTTACATGTTTACAATATCCCGAGGAACGACGTGTTGCTGCTGCTGTTTGTGCTTTCACTAGTTTTGCATGTGTATGGTGGTCTGAACATTGTAGATTATATCCTATTCCAGCTACGTGGGCTGCTTTGAAAACTGCTATGCGTACTCGTTGGGTTCCACCATATTATCAACGTGAATTACATCAAAAATTGCAGCGCTTAAGACAAGGAAAAAATTCTGTAGAAGAATATTATCAGGAATTACAAACTGATAGAGGCGAGGGTGTCCCGATCTTTCGATGAGATGATGGCTATCGTTTTTGGTGGAGTAGACTTTGACGATCCGACTACGAACGTGCGAGGACGTCGCGCCTTAGCAATCGCTAAACCAACTCCGAGAGGTTATTGACCACGCCGGAGCACAATCAACCTGACCACGAGGGTCTATCTCCTGCAAGCAAACGAAGAACAAGCAAGAAACTAAGATTTGCAATCTGGATATTGCGAATATAAGATGAAAGCTTTATTGATCAAGGTGGGGTTCTGTGACGTCTTGGTCTGGTCGTTGAACACAAACGAAGTACGCGAAGTTGCAGCTATGGCGAACTTTTAATCTAAACAAAACCCAAAGTCTAAACGGTGCCCTAAGGGCTGTATATATGGAGGAAGAGGAGGGGATTTCGTGGCCCTTGAAGGAGGGGTCCGAAACCAACCCTATCTATTGTTTCCCCACACATACGGACTCTAAAAACAGCCTATACTCAAGTATTTCGAAATTACATGGGCCTGGCCCAATAATAAGGTGACGCAGCACCTATAATAGCCTCTGGACAAAATTTATGAAGTGACATCTTGTATATTTCGTCCAAGGCTTCCTGCACTCATTATGGTGGCTTCAAAGTCCTGAAATCATCACTTGTAACTCCGTTCTTGTTCCCCTTGTGCATGCCATCATCTCCATGCTTGAACTTGCTCCAAGGTTCCTCTTTCTTGTCCAAGCTAGGCCCTTCATTTGTAAGCAAAACAAATGTATCCAATTTAGGCAGCATCATATTCTCATGAACTTTAGAATCATTACCAAGAAACGAAAGTACCTGATAATTTAATTGGCGTGCACGAGCTCTAGTAATTGGTCCAGTATGTATAGAAGCAGGGGCTGTGGGTGTAACAATGGTATTGATGTCCTCATCATCCTCCCCTTCTTGAAATGAAGTCGTCCTCGACGGAAGCTCATCTTCCTCACCCAAATAAGGCTTCAGATCTGCAATGTTAAAAGTGGGACTAACCCCAAAATCTGCAGGCAGCTCAAGTTTATATGCATTATCATTTATTTTCTCTAACACCTTAAAAGGACCATCAGCACGTGGCATTAGCTTTGATTTGCGCAAATCAGGAAATCTATCCTTACGTAAATGTAACCAAACAAGATCTCCAGGTGCAAACACAACATGTTTTCTACCCTTATCTCCAGCAAGTTTATATTTAGCATTCATACGCTCAATGTTCTCCTTAGTTAACTCATGCATTTTTAAGATCAATTCAGCACGTTGTTTAGCATCAAAAATAACCTTCTCCGAAGATGGAAGAGGCAACAAATCAATTGGTGCACGAGGAAGGAAACCATACACAATTTCAAAAGGACACATCTTAGTAGTAGAATGCAATGAACGATTATAAGCAAATTCAATATGAGGCAAGCATTCTTCCCACATTTTCTTGTTATTCTTCAAAACAGCCCTAAGCATAGTAGACAATGTTCTATTGACTACTTCAGTTTGTCCATCAGTTTGGGGGTGACATGTAGTACTAAAAAGCAGTTTAGTCCCCAACTTAGCCCATAAACATCTCCAAAAGTGGCTAAGAAATTTAGTATCACGATCTGAAACAATAGTATTTGGCACACCATGCAAGCGTATAATTTCACGAAAGAACAAATCAGCAACATTAACAGCATCATCGCTTTTATGACATGGTATAAAGTGTGCCATTTTCGAGAACCTATCCACGACAACAAATATGCTATCCCTCCCCTTCTTTGTTCGAGGTAAACCTAAAACAAAGTCCATAGATATATCCTCCCAAGGAACACTAGGTACAGGCAAAGGCATATATAAACCATGAGGATTGAGTCGTGACTTAGCTTTTTGACATGTAGTGATAGAGGCGAGGGTGTCCCGATCTTTCGATGAGATGATAGCTATCGTTTTTGGTGGAGTAGACTTTGACGATCCGACTACGAACGTGCGAGGACGTCGCGCCTTAGCAATCGCTAAACCAACTCCTGGAGGTTATTGACCACGCCGGAGCACAATCAACCTGACCACGAGGGTCTATCTCCTGCAAGCAAACGAAGAACAAGCAAGAAACTAAGATTTGCAATCTGGATATTGCGAATATAAGATGAAAGCTTTATTGATCAAGGTGGGGTTCTGTGACGTCTTGGTCTGGTCGTTGAACACAAACGAAGTACGCGAAGTTGCAGCTATGGCGAACTTTTAATCTAAACAAAACCCAAAGTCTAAACGGTGCCCTAAGGGCTGTATATATGGAGGAAGAGGGGGGGATTTCGTGGCCCTTGAAGGAGGGGTCCGAAACCAACCCTATCTCTTGTTTCCCCACACATACGGACTCTAAAAATAGTCTATACTCAAGTATTTCGAAATTACATGGGCCTGGCCCAATAATAAGGTGACGCAGCACCTATAATAGCCTCTGGACGAAATTTATGAAGTGACATCTTGTATATTTCGTCCAAGGCTTCCTGCACTCATTATGGTGGCTTCAAAGTCCTGAAATCATCACTTGTAACTCCGTTCTTGTTCCCCTTGTGCATGCCATCATCTCCATGCTTGAGCTTGCTCCAAGGTTCCTCTTTCTTGTCCAAGCTAGGCCCTTCATTTGTAAGCAAAACAAATGTATCCAATTTAGGCAGCATCATATTCTCATGAACTTTAGAATCATTACCAAGAAACGAAAGTACCTGATATTTTAATTGGCGTGCGCGAGCTCTAGTAATTGGTCCAGTATGTATAGAAGCAGGGGCTGTGGGTGTAACAATGGTATTGATGTCCTCATCATGGTGTCAAACACACGATCTAGATGTATGTGGAGCTGGGAAGGCTTATGATATGGTAGCAAAAAGGGTCAGCAATAATCAATTCAGAGATGCAATGTTGAATAAACTCTCAACGACGGTACCACTTGATAGAGGCGAGGGTGTCCCGATCTTTCGATGAGATGATAGCTATCGTTTTTGGTGGAGTAGACTTTGACGATCCGACTACGAACGTGCGAGGACGTCGCGCCTTAGCAATCGCTAAACCAACTCCGAGAGGTTATTGACCACGCCGGAGCACAATCAACCTGACCACGAGGGTCTATCTCCTGCAAGCAAACGAAGAACAAGCAAGAAACTAAGATTTGCAATCTGGATATTGCGAATATAAGATGAAAGCTTTATTGATCAAGGTGGGGTTTTGTTTAGATTAAAAGTTCGCCATAGCTGCAGCTTCGCGTACTTCGTTTGTGTTCAACGACCTTTTTTTTTTTGAAACTGGAACTATTTTTCTTCTGCGGGTAGCACGAAAATTGGGGAATCCGACTTGTTCACGACTCGTAGTATCGCGTGATCCGGAACTCTAAAATAAAGGAATAAATACTGGACTCGGACTAGGACTGGTGGCAGAGATGAATCTGGTGGAACTCGGACTGGTGATGGTATATGACGGTAGTATATGTGGGCTCGGATTGGTGGTGGTATATGGACTCGGATCGGTGGTGGTATATGGACTCGGATCGGTGGTGGTATATGGACTCAGAGAAATAGCAGATAAGCTGTGGTGGTATACGGTAGGGGCGATGATGATGGTGCGGCGGCGGCGTGACAACTTGTGAACAGAACTCGAAACTCTAAAGAACTAGACGCTAAGACCAGCAACTTGACACGACGATGCAACCGCAAATTCAACAAAGCAAAAACCCTAAAAAGATTATGCAAAGGCTCAGATTGGTTCGGATATGATGAACTAACCCGAAATTTTTTTTTTTGGCTTTTTCCTGGACTGTAGGTATGAAGAACAGACTCGATCTAAACTACGAAAAACTGTAAATCTCACCGAGCAACCTGGGAATCTGATACCACTTGATAGAGGCGAGGGTGTCCCGATCTTTCGATGAGATGATAGCTATCGTTTTTGGTGGAGTAGACTTTGACGATCCGACTACGAACGTGCGAGGACGTCGCGCCTTAGCAATCGCTAAACCAACTCCGAGAGGTTATTGACCACGCCGGAGCACAATCAACCTGACCACGAGGGTCTATCTCCTGCAAGCAAACGAAGAACAAGCAAGAAACTAAGATTTGCAATCTGGATATTGCGAATATAAGATGAAAGCTTTATTGATCAAGGTGGGGTTCTGTGACGTCTTGGTCTGGTCGTTGAACACAAACGAAGTACGCGAAGTTGCAGCTATGGCGAACTCTTAATCTAAACAAAACCCAAAGTCTAAACGGTGCCCTAAGGGCTGTATATATGGAGGAAGAGGGGGGGATTTCGTGGCCCTTGAAGGAGGGGTCCGAAACCAACCCTATCTCTTGTTTCCCCACACATACGGACTCTAAAAATAGCCTATACTCAAGTATTTCGAAATTACATGGGCCTGGCCCAATAATAAGGTGACGCAGCACCTATAATAGCCTCTGGACGAAATTTATGAAGTGGCATCTTGTATATTTCGTCCAAGGCTTCCTGCACTCCTTATGGTGGCTTCAAAGTCCTGAAATCATCACTTGTAACTCCGTTCTTGTTCCCCTTGCGCATGCCATCATCTCCATGCTTGAACTTGCTCCAAGGTTCCTCTTTCTTGTCCAAGCTAGGCCCTTCATTTGTAAGCAAAACAAATGTATCCAATTTAGGCAGCATCATATTCTCATGAACATTAGAATCATTACCAAGAAACGAAAGTACCTGATAATTTAATTGGCGTGCGCGAGCTCTAGTAATTGGTCCAGTATGTATAGCAGCAGGGGCTGTGGGTGTAACAATGGTATTGATGTCCTCATCATTTCCACAAGACGTGCCACCGGGATTACCACCTATTCGCGGGATTGAGCATCAGATTGACTTAATTCCCGGTGCTTCGTTGCCAAACCGTGCGCCATACCGTACCAATCCAGAGGAGACGAAGGAGATTATGCGTCAAGTACAGGAGTTGCTGGACAAAGGTTATATACGCGAATCCCTTAGTCCTTGTGCTGTTCCTATTATTCTAGTGCCGAAAAAGGATGGTACATCGCGTATGTGTGTTGATTGTAGAGGCATTAATAATATTACTATTCGTTATCGTCATCCTATTCCTAGACTAGATGATATGCTTGATGAATTGAGTGGCTCTACAATATTCTCCAAAGTTGATTTGCGTAGTGGATACCATCAAATTCGTATGAAATTGGGGGATGAATGGAAAACAGCATTTAAAACAAAGTTTGGATTATATGAGTGGTTAGTCATGCCTTTTGGGTTAACTAATGCACCTAGTACTTTCATGGGATTAATGAACGAAGTTTTACGTGCTTTCATTGGACGATTTGTGGTAGTCTATTTTGATGATATACTGATTTATAGCAGATCTTTGGAGGAACATTTGGAACATTTACGTGCTGTTTTTATTGCTTTACGTGATGCACGTTTGTTTGGTAACCTTGGGAAGTGCACCTTTTGCACCGACCGAGTATCTTTTCTTGGCTATGTTGTTACTCCACAGGGAATTGAAGTTGATAAAGCCAAGATTGAAGCTATTGAGAGTTGGCCACAGCCCAAAACGGTCACTCAAGTGAGGAGTTTTCTTGGACTCGCTGGTTTCTATAGGCGTTTTGTGAGAGATTTCATGATAGAGGCGAGGGTGTCCCGATCTTTCGATGAGATGATAGCTATCGTTTTTGGTGGAGTAGACTTTGACGATCCGACTACGAACGTGCGAGGACGTCGCGCCTTAGCAATCGCTAAACCAACTCCGAGAGGTTATTGACCACGCCGGAGCACAATCAACCTGACCACGAGGGTCTATCTCCTGCAAGCAAACGAAGAACAAGCAAGAAACTAAGATTTGCAATCTGGATATTACGAATATAAGATGAAAGCTTTATTGATCAAGGTGGGGTTCTGTGACGTCTTGGTCTGGTCGTTGAACACAAACGAAGTACGCGAAGTTGCAGCTATGGCGAACTTTTAATCTAAACAAAACCCAAAGTCTAAACGGTGCCCTAAGGGCTGTATATATGGAGGAAGAGGAGGGGATTTCGTGGCCCTTGAAGGAGGGGTCCGAAACCAACCGTATCTCTTGTTTCCCCACACATACGGACTCTAAAAACAGCCTATACTCAAGTATTTCGAAATTACATGGGCCTGGCCCAATAATAAGGTGACGCAGCACCTATAATAGCCTCTGGACGAAATTTATGAAGTGACATCTTGTATATTTCGTCCAAGGCTTCCTGCACTCATTATGGTGGCTTCAAAGTCCTGAAATCATCACTTGTAACTCCGTTCTTGTTCCCCTTGTGCATGCCATCATCTCCATGCTTGAACTTGCTCCAAGGTTCCTCTTTCTTGTCCAAGCTAGGCCCTTCATTTGTAAGCAAAACAAATGTATCCAATTTAGGCAGCATCATATTCTCATGAACTTTAGAATCATTACCAAGAAACGAAAGTACCTGATATTTTAATTGGCGTGCGCGAGCTCTAGTAATTGGTCCAGTATGTATAGAAGCAGGGGCTGTGGGTGTAACAATGGTATTGATGTCCTCATCAGTAGACCATGGCAATTTGATAAAAATTCTGTACACCATGGTAGAAACAATCAGTATACTCTTGTTCATAAGGATAAACATATTACTTTGCTTCCTATGACTCCTGATTCTATTTTGAAAGATGATATTAATAGAGCTAGTAAAGCAAAACAGGAGAAAAATAAGAGTGAAAATCAGATTGTGGCAAAAGAATTTGAGCAACAAATGAAGCCTAATAATAAACCATCTAGTGTTGCTTCTGAAATTAAATTGAAAAGTGCATGCTTACTTGCCACCAAATCTGATATTGATGACCTAGATTTCAACAATTCTGTTTGCTATGCTTTTGTGTGCAAAGAGGCGTTATTTTCATTCGAGGACGTGCCTTCCTCTTTGCCTCCTGCGGTCACTAACATTTTGCAGGAGTTCGCTGACGTCTTTCCACAAGACGTGCCACCGGGATTACCACCTATTCGCGGGATTGAGCATCAGATTGACTTAATTCCCGGTGCTTCGTTGCCAAACCGTGCGCCATACCGTACCAATCCAGAGGAGACGAAGGAGATTATGCGTCAAGTACAGGAGTTGCTCGACAAAGGTTATATACGCGAATCCCTTAGTCCTTGTGCTGTTCCTATTATTCTAGTGCCGAAAAAGGATGGTACATCGCGTATGTGTGTTGATTGTAGAGGCATTAATAATATTACTATTCGTTATCGTCATCCTATTCCTAGACTAGATGATATGCTTGATGAATTGAGTGGCTCTACAATATTCTCCAAAGTTGATTTGCGTAGTGGATACCATCAAATTCGTATGAAATTGGGGGATGAATGGAAAAAAGCATTTAAAACAAAGTTTGGATTATATGAGTGGTTAGTCATGCCTTTTGGGTTAACTAATGCACCTAGTACTTTCATGAGATTAATGAACGAAGTTTTACGTGCTTTCATTGGACGATTTGTGGTAGTCTATTTTGATGATATACTGATTTATAGCAGATCTTTGGAGGAACATTTGGAACATTTACGTGCTGTTTTTATTGCTTTACGTGATGCACGTTTGTTTGGTAACCTTGGGAAGTGCACCTTTTGCACCGACCGAGTATCTTTTCTTGGCTATGTTGTTACTCCACAGGGAATTGAAGTTGATAAAGCCAAGATTGAAGCTATTGAGAGTTGGCCACATCCCAAAACGGTCACTCAAGTGAGGAGTTTTCTTGGACTCGCTGGTTTCTATAGGCGTTTTGTGAGAGATTTCAGCACCATTGCTGCACCTCTCAATGAGCTTACAAAGAAGGATGTGCCTTTTGTTTGGGGTACCTCACAGGAAGAAGCCTTCACGGTATTGAAAGATAAGTTGACACATGCTCCTTTACTCCAACTTCCTGATTTTAATAAGACTTTTGAGCTTTAATGTGATGCTAGTGGAATTGGATTAGGAGGTGTTTTATTACAAGATGGCAAACCTGTTGCATACTTTTCTGAAAAATTGAGTGGGCCTAGTCTGAACTATTCTACTTATGATAAAGAATTATATGCTCTTGTTCGGACCTTAGAAACATGGCAACATTATTTATGGCCCAAAGAATTTGTTATACATTTTGATCATGAATCTTTGAAACACATTAAAAGTCAAGCAAAACTGAACCGTAGACATGCTAAATGGGTTGAATTTATTGAGACTTTCCCTTATGTCATTAAACACAAGAAGGGTAAAGAAAATGTTATTGCTGATGCATTGTCTCGTCGTTATACTATGCTTTCACAACTTAACTTTAAAATATTTGGTTTGGAGACCATCAAAGATCAATATGTGCATGATGCTGAATTTAAAGATGTATTGCAGAATTGTAAGGAAGGGAGAACATGGAACAAGTTCGTCGTTAACGATGGATTTGTGTTTCGTGCTAACAAGCTATGCATTCCAGCTAGCTCCGTTCGTCTTTTGTTGTTGCAGGAGGCGCATGGAGGAGGATTAATGGGACACTTTGGCGTGAAGAAGACGGAGGATATACTTGCTACACATTTCTTTTGGCCAAAGATGAGACGGGATGTTGAGCGTTTTGTTGCTCGCTGCACTACATGTCAAAAAGCTAAGTCACGACTCAATCCTCATGGTTTATATATGCCTTTGCCTGTACCTAGTGTTCCTTGGGAGGATATATCTATGGACTTTGTTTTAGGTTTACCTCGAACAAAGAAGGGGAGGGATAGCATATTTGTTGTCGTGGATAGGTTCTCGAAAATGGCACACTTTATACCATGTCATAAAAGCGATGATGCTGTTAATGTTGCTGATTTGTTCTTTCGTGGAATTATACGCTTGCATGGTGTGCCAAATACTATTGTTTCAGATCGTGATACTAAATTTCTTAGCCACTTTTGGAGATGTTTATGGGCTAAGTTGGGGACTAAACTGCTTTTTAGTACTACATGTCACCCCCAAACTGATGGACAAACTGAAGTAGTCAATAGAACATTGTCTACTATGCTTAGGGCTGTTTTGAAGAATAACAAGAAAATGTGGGAAGAATGCTTGCCTCATATTGAATTTGCTTATAATCGTTCATTGCATTCTACTACTAAGATGTGTCCTTTTGAAATTGTGTATGGTTTCCTTCCTCGTGCACCAATTGATTTGTTGCCTCTTCCATCTTCGGAGAAGGTTAATTTTGATGCTAAACAACGTGCTGAATTGATCTTAAAAATGCATGAGTTAACTAAGCAGAACATTGAGCGTATGAATGCTAAATATAAACTTGCTGGAGATAAGGGTAGAAAACATTTTGTGTTTGCACCTGGAGATCTTGTTTGGTTACATTTGCGTAAGGATAGATTTCCTGATTTGCGCAAATCAAAGCTAATGCCACGTGCTGATGGTCCTTTTAAGGTGTTAGAGAAAATAAATGATAATGCATATAAACTTGAGCTGCCTGCAGATTTTGGGGTTAGTCCCACTTTTAACATTGCAGATCTGAAGCCTTATTTGGGTGAGGAAGATGAGCTTCCGTCGAGGATGACTTCATTTCAAGAAGGGGAGGATGATGAGGACATCAATACCATTGTTACACCCACAGCCCCTGCTTCTATACATACTGGACCAATTACTAGAGCTCGCGCACGCCAATTAAAATATCAGGTACTTTCGTTTCTTGGTAATGATTCTAAAGTTCATGAGAATATGATGCTGCCTAAATTGGATACATTTGTTTTGCTTACAAATGAAGGGACTAGCTTGGACAAGAAAGAGGAACCTTGGAGCAAGTTCAAGCATGGAGATGATGGCATGCACAAGGGGAACAAGAACGGAGTTACAAGTGATGATTTCAGGACTTTGAAGCCACCATAATGAGTGCAGGAAGCCTTGGACGAAATATACAAGATGTCACTTCATAAATTTCGTCCAGAGGCTATTATAGGTGCTGCGTCACCTTATTATTGGGCCAGGCCCATGTAATTTCGAAATACTTGAGTATAGGCTGTTTTTAGAGTCCGTATGTGTGGGGAAACAAGAGATAGGGTTGGTTTCGGACCCCTCCTTCAAGGGCCACGAAATCCCCTCCTCTTCCTCCATATATACAGCCCTTAGGGCACCGTTTAGACTTTGGGTTTTGTTTAGATTAAAAGTTCGCCATAGCTGCAACTTCGCGTACTTCGTTTGTGTTCAACGACCAGACCAAGACGTCACAGAACCCCACCTTGATGAATAAAGCTTTCATCTTATATTCGCAATATCCAGATTGCAAATCTTAGTTTCTTGCTTGTTCTTCGTTTGCTTGCAGGAGATAGACCCTCGTGGTCAGGTTGATTGTGCTCCGGCGTGGTCAATAACCTCTCGGAGTTGGTTTAGCGATTGCTAAGGCGCGACGTCCTCGCACGTTCGTAGTCGGATCGTCAAAGTCTACTCCACCAAAAACGATAGCTATCATCTCATCGAAAGATCGGGACACCCTCGCCTCTATCAAACGAAGTACGCGAAGTTGCAGCTATGGCGAACTTTTAATCTAAACAAAACCCAAAGTCTAAACGGTGCCCTAAGGGCTGTATATATGGAGGAAGAGGAGGGGATTTCGTGGCCCTTGAAGGAGGGGTCCGAAACCAACCCTATCTCTTGTTTCCCCACACATACGGACTCTAAAAACAGCCTATACTCAAGTATTTCGAAATTACATGGGCCTGGCCCAATAAAAAGGTGACGCAGCACCTATAATAGCCTCTGGACGAAATTTATGAAGTGACATCTTGTATATTTCGTCCAAGGCTTCCTGCACTCATTATGGTGGCTTCAAAGTCCTGAAATCATCACTTGTAACTCCGTTCTTGTTCCCCTTGTGCATGCCATCATCTCCATGCTTGAACTTGCTCCAAGGTTCCTCTTTCTTGTCCAAGCTAGGCCCTTCATTTGTAAGCAAAACAAATGTATCCAATTTAGGCAGCATCATATTCTCATGAACTTTAGAATCATTACCAAGAAACGAAAGTACATGATATTTTAATTGGCATGCGCGAGCTCTAGTAATTGGTCCAGTATGTATAGAAGCAGGGGCTGTGGGTGTAACAATGGTATTGATGTCCTCATCATAGTGTTCCTTGGGAGGATATATCTATGGACTTTGTTTTAGGTTTACCTCGAACAAAGAAGGGGAGGGATAGCATATTTGTTGTCGTGGATAGGTTCTCGAAAATGGCACACTTTATACCATGTCATAAAAGCGATGATGCTGTTAATGTTGCTGATTTGTTCTTTCGTGAAATTATACGCTTGCATGGTGTGCCAAATACTATTGTTTCAGATCGTGATACTAAATTTCTTAGCCACTTTTGGAGATGTTTATGGGCTAAGTTGGGGACTAAACTGCTTTTTAGTACTACATGTCACCCCCAAACTGATGGACAAACTGAAGTAGTCAATAGAACATTGTCTACTATGCTTAGGGCTGTTTTGAAGAATAACAAGAAAATGTGAGAAGAATGCTTGCCTCATATTGAATTTGCTTATAATCGTTCATTGCATTCTACTACTAAGATGTGTCCTTTTGAAATTGTGTATGGTTTCCTGCCTCGTGCACCAATTGATTTGTTGCCTCTTCCATCTTCGGAGAAGGTTAATTTTGATGCTAAACAACGTGCTGAATTGATCTTAAAAATGCATGAGTTAACTAAGGAGAACATTGAGCGTATGAATGCTAAATATAAACTTGCTGGAGATAAGGGTAGAAAACATGTTGTGTTTGCACCTGGAGATCTTGTTTGGTTACATTTGCGTAAGGATAGATTTCCTGATTTGCGCAAATCAAAGCTAATGCCACGTGCTGATGGTCCTTTTAAGGTGTTAGAGAAAATAAATGATAATGCATATAAACTTGAGCTGCCTGCAGATTTCGGGTTAGTCCCACTTTTAACATTGCAGATCTGAAGCCTTATTTGGGTGAGGAAGATGAGCTTCCGTCGAGGACGACTTCATTTCAAGAAGGGGAGGATGATGAGGACATCAATACCATTGTTACACCCACAGCCCCTGCTTCTATACATACTGGACCAATTACTAGAGCTCGCGCACGCCAATTAAAATATCAGGTACTTTCGTTTCTTGGTAATGATTCTAAAGTTCATGAGAATATGATGCTGCCTAAATTGGATACATTTGTTTTGCTTACAAATGAAGGGCCTAGATTGGACAAGAAAGAGGAACCTTGGAGCAAGTTCAAGCATGGAGATGATGGCATGCACAAGGGGAACAAGAACGGAGTTACAAGTGATGATTTCAGGACTTTGAAGCCACCATAAGGAGTGCAGGAAGCCTTGGACGAAATATACAAGATGCCACTTCATAAATTTCGTCCAGAGGCTATTATAGGTGCTGCGTCACCTTATTATTGGGCCAGGCCCATGTAATTTCGAAATACTTGAGTATAGGCTGTTTTTAGAGTCCGTATGTGTGGGGAAACAATAGATAGGGTTGGTTTCGGACCCCTCCTTCAAGGGCCACGAAATCCCCTCCTCTTCCTCCATATATACAGCCCTTAGGGCACCGTTTAGACTTTGGGATTTGTTTAGTTAAAAGTTAGCCATTGCAACTTCGTGTACTTCGTTTGTGTCCAACGACCAGACCAAGACCGCTTTCGGATCCCCACCTTTATCAATACTTCATCTATATTCGCAATATTCAGATTGCATTATCATATTCTTGCTTGTTCTTCGATTGCGTGCAGGAATAGACCTTCGTGGTCAGGCTGATCGTGCTTTCAGCATCGTCAATAACCTCGGGAGATTGGTTTAGCGATTGCTAAGGCGCAACGTCGTGCACGTTTGTAGTCGGATCGTCAAAGTCGACTCCACCAAATCGATAGCTATCATCTCATCGAAAGATCGGGACACCCCCGCCTCTATCAACATGTAGTACTAAAAAGCAGTTTAGTCCCCAACTTAGCCCATAAACATCTCCAAAAGTGGCTAAGAAATTTCGTATCACGATCTGAAACAATAGTATTTGGCACACCATGCAAGCGTATAATTTCACGAAAGAACAAATCAGCAACATTAACAGCATCATCGCTTTTATGACATGGTATAAAGTGTGCCATTTTCGAGAACCTATCCACGACAACAAATATGCTATCCCTCCCCTTCTTTGTTCGAGGTAAACCTAAAACAAAGTCCATAGATATATCCTCCCAAGGAACACTAGGTACAGGCAAAGGCATATATAAACCATGAGGATTGAGTCGTGACTTAGCTTTTTGACATGTAGTGCAGCGAGCAACAAAACGCTCAACATCCCGTCTCATCTTTGGCCAAAAGAAATGTGTAGCAAGTATATCCTCCGTCTTCTTCACGCCAAAGTGTCCCATTAACCCTCCTCCATGCGCCTCCTGCAACAACAAAAGACGAACGGAGCTAGCTGGAATGCATAGCTTGTTAGCACGAAACACAAATCCATCGTTAACGACGAACTTGTTCCATGTTCTCCCTTCCTTACAATTCTGCAATACATCTTTAAATTCAGCATCATGCACATATTGATCTTTGATGGTCTCCAAACCAAATATTTTAAAGTCAAGTTGTGAAAGCATAGTATAACGACGAGACAATGCATCAGCAATAACATTTTCTTTACCCTTCTTGTGTTTAATGACATAAGGGAAAGTCTCAATAAATTCAACCCATTTAGCATGTCTACGGTTCAGTTTTGCTTGACTTTTAATGTGTTTCAAAGATTCATGATCAGAATGTATAACAAATTCTTTGGGCCATAAATAATGTTGCCATGTTTCTAAGGTCCGAACAAGAGCATATAATTCTTTATCATAAGTAGAATAGTTCAGACTAGGCCCACTCAATTTTTCCGAAAAGTATGCAACAGGTTTGCGATCTTGTAATAAAACACCTCCTAATCCAATTCCACTAGCATCACATTCAAGCTCAAAAGTCTTATTAAAATCAGGAAGTTGGAGTAAAGGAGCATGTGTCAACTTATCTTTCAATACCGTGAAGGCTTCTTCCTGTGAGGTACCCCAAACAAAAGGCACATCCTTCTTTGTAAGCTCATTGAGAGGTGCAGCAATGGTGCTGAAATCTCTCACAAAACGCCTATAGAAACCAGCGAGTCCAAGAAAACTCCTCACTTGAGTGACCGTTTTGGGCTGTGGCCAACTCTCAATAGCTTCAATCTTGGCTTTATCAACTTCAATTCCCTGTGGAGTAACAACATAGCCAAGAAAAGATACTCGGTCGGTGCAAAAGGTGCACTTCCCAAGGTTACCAAACAAACGTGCATCACGTAAAGCAATAAAAACACCACGTAAATGTTCCAAATGTTCCTCCAAAGATCTGCTATAAATCAGTATATCATCAAAATAGACTACCACAAATCGTCCAATGAAAGCACGTAAAACTTCGTTCATTAATCTCATGAAAGTACTAGGTGCATTAGTTAACCCAAAAGGCATGACTAACCACTCATATAATCCAAACTTTGTTTTAAATGCTGTTTTCCATTCATCCCCCAATTTCATACGAATTTGATGGTATCCACTACGCAAATCAACTTTGGAGAATATTGTAGAGCCACTCAATTCATCAAGCATATCATCTAGTGATGAGGACATCAATACCATTGTTACACCCACAGCCCCTGCTTCTATACATACTGGACCAATTACTAGAGCTCGCGCATGCCAATTAAAATATCAGGTACTTTCGTTTCTTGGTAATGATTCTAAAGTTCATGAGAATATGATGCTGCCTAAATTGGATACATTTGTTTTGCTTACAAATGAAGGGCCTAGCTTGGACAAGAAAGAGGAACCTTGGAGCAAGTTCAAGCATGGAGATGATGGCATGCACAAGGGGAACAAGAACGGAGTTACAAGTGATGATTTCAGGACTTTGAAGCCACCATAATGAGTGCAGGAAGCCTTGGACGAAATATACAAGATGTCACTTCATAAATTTCGTCCAGAGGCTATTATAGGTGCTGCATCACCTTATTATTGGGCCAGGCCCATGTAATTTCGAAATACTTGAGTATAGGCTGTTTTTAGAGTCCGTATGTGTGGGGAAACAAGAGATAGGGTTGGTTTCGGACCCCTCCTTCAAGGGCCACGAAATCCCCTCCTCTTCCTCCATATATACAGCCCTTAGGGCACCGTTTAGACTTTGGGTTTTGTTTAGATTAAAAGTTCGCCATAGCTGCAACTTCGCGTACTTCGTTTGTGTTCAACGACCAGACCAAGACGTCACAGAACCCCACCTTGATCAATAAAGCTTTCATCTTATATTCACAATATCCAGATTGCAAATCTTAGTTTCTTGCTTGTTCTTCGTTTGCTTGTAGGAGATAGACCCTCGTGGTCAGGTTGATTGTGCTCCGGCGTGGTCAATAACCTCTCGGAGTTGGTTTAGCGATTGCTAAGGCGCGACGTCCTCGCACGTTCGTAGTCGGATCGTCAAAGTCTACTCCACCAAAAACGATAGCTATCATCTCATCGAAAGATCGGGACACCCTCGCCTCTATCACTCAGTTCACAGCTGAAGAGGCAGGCGTCGAAGGAACTGAAGAAGATGAGGATGTGGATATTGGGTCTACAACACCTATTCTGAATGATGACTTTTGGGAAAGTCATCACCCCAATTCACCTCTGACAACCCCTCTACATCATGTTCCTCAGTCTCCTGTGCAAACTGAAGAAATTCATACGGGCTCTGATGAACGTCAAGCTTCACTTCACTCTATACCTGAAGAAGTTCCAGTCACTAGCGCTGATGTACATATGTCTGAAGAAATGAAGGCCAAGGCTGCTGCTGAAATTCCTCAGCCAGTGGCTACACCTCAAGAGGCTGTAAATTCTTCAACTGTTAATCTTCAGCCCAAGCCACAGAACCCTCACTCCAAGAAGCAGAAGTTTAATGCTGAGGATTTCTTCAACGAGCACATATTCTTCACTGACTACAATCCCTATGACTCTGCTCGTCTTCGTCGCAAGCGTTTCTGGACTGCAAGCCAGATGAACTTCTACTCCTCATTGTTGGTTGATAAGGATAAGATCTTTGAACATGAGCAAATTCCTCATGTAGATAGGGAATCGCTGCCCTGCTTCACACCAGTCCTCAGTGTTCTTCATGACGCTGGGTTACTCAATTTCTGCACCGACATCTGCGATTGGAATGAAGAACTCATTCTTCAATTCTTCGCCACGCTGCACATTACTGGAAATGTTGATGATGTCAATTCATGGGTATTGGACTGGATGACCGATAATACTCATTTCAAAGCACCGCCTCTGAATTGCTTCATGCCGTCCCAGTCAGTCCTCCCACTGAAGGTGCTAGGCTTCTCTATGTTGAACCTGAACTGTCTGATCATCTGATGCAAGTGCTGATGAAGCCTTTGAAGCCAGGCCAAGCTCCAAGGACCAAATTCCTCGTCAAGGAATTGCTCTATGTTCCAAGGACAGTCTATCGCATATTGACCAAAACCCTCAGTCCAATCAAGGGCCACAACTCTGATGATGAAGAAGTTGTTGGCATTATGAAGAATCTGCTATTCAATATCATTCACGGTATTCCTATCAACTACCACGATTTCTTCATGAGGACTTTGGCCAATGCTGCACTGTCACCTTTTGAGTTGAAGCCTTATGCTCCCTGGATCATGAGATTCATCAGATCAAGGTCTTCAATTCATTACATGGCTGACTTTCAAAATCATCTCAGCTATTTACCCCCTATTGAAGTCCTCAAACGGACTATTTCCTCAGCTGACGAGAAGGGCAAAGCTGCTGTTATTGATGAAGGTACTCGTCCATTGGATGGACAGTTTCGCAAAGCTACTTCCTATTCCACCAATGATGACTCTGCAACTCAAGATTCTGCCGCCAAAGCTTCAGAACATCATCCTCAAGCCATAGCTCCGCGTGTGATGACAGATCGTGAACTTCTCCTTAGTCTTCATCAGAAAGTTGATCGAAATCACAAGTGGGTCAAGCGTCAGTTTGGTGCAATTCTTCAGAACATGACAGTCACTCAAAATACTGTGAAGAAGAATCACTACTACTTGCATGAAGTCTTTGACCGCACTTGGGCGATTCTGTCTAATCTTCATAGTGCTGAAGAACTCAAGGAGATGGGCTTCCAACAGGACTTTGACTGGTCCCAGCCACCTTCGAAGAAATTCAAGAAAGTCAAAGTTCCTCAGCTTGTTGCCAGTTCATATTCTTCATCGCGCGAGACGGATGAACAAAGACTTGAACGACACTGCGGAAGGCCCTACCTCAACAGTCGACCCCAACAATGCTGGCGCTCCTCCATCGACATGATGATGATATTCTTCAGGGGCGTTAGTCCTCATTTTTCGTCCCTTTTGGTCATTCGATGACAAAGGGGGAGAAATTTGAGTTTAGTCTTCAAGCGGGTCTTATATATGGGCTATATTTCTGTTAAGTTTCAACTCTTGCTCTTCTGAGGTGTTTGCTCTGATGAGTTGTAAACTTAAGTCCTATGGTGGTCTGATACTTTTGAACTGCTTTCTGCATGCTTATTTCCTCAAGTACCTTAATGCACGCATGCTGAATTCCGTCAGACACCATATTTCATCATGCATTTCAAATTCTTCATATCATATGATAAATGCGTGTATGAATTTCAAGATATAGGAGGAGATCTCCATGATATTACTCAACAATGTGCATTTGCTATTTCAAAGCAAATTCTTCAAATATGCACATCTTCAGGGGGAGTTCCTCTATATCTTGCAATCAAATTCCTCAATATTAGTATTTACACTTCATATGTTAATCCCCGTTGAAAACTTAACCTATATTGTCATCAATCGCCAAAAAGGGAGAGATTGTAAGTGCATCTAGTGCCCCTTAGTGATTTTGGTGTATTGAAGACTTATAGGTTAAGGGTCTAATGTGTTTGTGAGTGTACACAGGTCTATAAGTCTATGAGGAGTTTGTTATTTACGATGAATGTCGACCCCTAAAAATGAATGTCTTCAACTGAAGACTTTGGTTTTCTTGAAGACTTTGAAAGTGAAGAAATTGGTGTGACCCTGAAGACTTGATATTCATGCGAGGATTATGAAGCGTGAAGACTTTTGTTTTCGTAGTTTCATTTTCTTCTTCTTGAGTCATAGGAAACACCGTACTGTTAAAGGGGGTCGAGGTAAAACTAAGGAAAAATTTCCAAGTGATGCTCAACTCAAAATCCTACACCTACCCAATCCTTTCGAGTGAAGCCATTGGAAATCTCATACAGTTTAGTCAAGTTCTTCAGTGACAGAGACGAAGTTCTTCTGTTCTCTGAGGAATTTGTTCTGACTGAGGAGTTAGAAATTCGCCAGTGCGGATTGCCTACAAGTGAGGATTATGATAGCCCTGAGGAATTTGATATTCAAATTTTCGACCGTTGCTGTGCTACGTGCCAGCTGTCCCAAAATATCTACCCACCTAACGGTCATATCATTGAAGGGCATTTATGTCTTATCATGTCGGGCTGCTCCCTAGGCTATAAATAGCCGCCCTCTACAACCACTAGCTGGTTGGCTGCTCCGAGAGATAGATTGACACTTGTCATTTAGAGCATCCCATCCTCCGAGGACTTTGAGCGAAAATCATCAAGTGAGGAAAAACCCAAAAACCCAAACACCTACAAACCCAAAGTGATTGAGCATCACTGAAGAGATTGTTCCTGTGTGGAACCGACGCTTGTTACCTTTGAGGACTGTGCATCCTCCAGACGGTTAGGCGTCATGGTCTAGAGCATCCAAGAGAAAATTGTGGATTGCCGAGTGACCGAGTATGTGAAGGTTTGGAAGTCACCTGAAGACTTACCACGAGTGGTTGGGCGAGGTCTGTGTGACCTTAGCTCAAGGAGAATACGGTGAGGACTAGGTGTCCTGGACTGTGTGTTCAGGACTGGGTGTCCGGGACTGTGTGTCCTCAGGTTTAAATACCTAGCCGCTCCAACCAGACGTACAACTGTCACAGCAGTTGGAACTGGTCTACCAAATCAGTGTCTTCACCGAGCTACTGGTTCTATTTCCTCAACCCTTTCATTTCCTCACATACTTGCTATGTATTTGATCATTACTGTTTGAAGACTTTGTCTGAAGACTTTCTCAATTTCCTCAGTTCAAATTCTTCAGTTAGTTTGTCTTCAGCCTGCTTATCCTGTGTTTACGCTACTCGTACTCTGTGCTTGTTTTCATTTCATCATGATGACTATGCTACTGCTCTGTTATGCTTGCATCTGAGTACTCATTCCGCTGCTAAGTAGTTCGTCGCTTAGGAATTTCCTCACCTTGAAATTCCTCAGTGACGAATTTGTAAAAATCGCCTATTCACCCCCCCCTCTAGTCGATATAACGCACTTTCAGTCGTCGACGGGGCGGTAGCGCAGGAGCTCGCGCACCATGAGCAACGCAGCCTGCGCGTTCGCCGGCCCGCGACGAGCATGAGACGACGAACCAGCCGGAGTCAGCGACGGGGTGGCGGTGCGCCCATCCCGCCTCACAGAAGGGTGCAGCAATGAAGCTTGCTGCTCGTGCCCCGCGGGGCCGGTGGCGGCGTTCGCCACTGGAGACGGGGGGCAGCGAGGGCAGCCGTCTCCCGCAGGCGCTGTCTGAGCGACGCGGGTGGCGAGGGCGGCCCGGCGCTCATCGCGAGCTCGACGAGCGTCAGCCATGGAAGCGGTGGAGCAGTGGTGGATCGACCGGAGGGGGAGAGGCTCCGACGCACCCCTACTTGGCGCGCCAAATGTCAGATTTCGGGTTCCGAAAACCCTTGAGAGGTTCGAACTCTGGGGTGCGTGCGAAGAACTCGTCCTCCCCAGTCTGCCTACTCGCTAATCTCACAGCCTAGCTCGACGAACTATAAGGAAAAGAGACACAACAGTTTACCCAGGTTCGGGCCACCTTGCGGTGTAAAACCCTACTCCTGCTTTGTGGTGGATTGGCCTCGAGGGGCTGAGGATGAATTAGTACAGTGGCGAACAGCCTCAGGAGGAGAGGTGTTCTTGAACTTGAATGAGCTGGTGGGAGTGAGGGTGATCTGAATGATCCGTCCGGGGGTCCGATCCCCCTCTACGGTGGTGGCTAAGTCCTATTTATAGTGGCCTTGGTCCTCTCCCCAAGTGAATGGCAGGAAGGGATCCCACAACGGCCAAATTCAAAGGGGACAGCTAGTACATGCTATCCTGACAAAAGTAGTCTTCGCCTGCGAAAGCCTTTGGTTGTGACGCCGTGGTGGGCTCGGTGATGACCTCCGTCCTGCCGTCCTGGCGGTCTTGTTCTTGTTGCACGGGAATGGAAACCTTTGGCTGATTCCTCAGGACTCCGTGCCTACGCTTGCCTCTTTAGCACCAAAGAGGGAACTGGTACACTGCGCCCGCTGGCGCCCGCCTGGCCTTGGTCGTCATGGCTCACGTCATCCGGACCTGACGAGGTGAGGCTTGCATAGAACTCTCCGCTTCTCAGGAGCCAGCCTGAGGGGGCTGCTCCCCGTGGAGGTCTTGGTGTCGTCCGCCTCGCGAGGCTTGGCCCCTCGCGAGGGTCTTGAGTTGTTGTCGTTGAAGCTGGGCCGTACCAGGCCGTTGATGGAGCCTCGCCGTGAGCCGCAGGCAGGCAAGTCTGGGTACCCCCGTTCCCAGAATGCCTACACAAAAAGAATGAGAAAGTACCACATCAACTAGGCAAATTAATGAGCTATGGAGATGCCCATCAATTGATATTGATGCAAATGAGTAGGGATTGCCATGCAACGGATGCACTAGAGCTATAAGTGTATGAAAGCTCAAAAACAAACTAAGTGGGTGTGCGTCCAACTTGCTTGCTCATGAAGACCTAGGGTAATTTGAGGAAGCCCATCATTGGAATATACAAGCCAAGTTCTATAATGAAAAATTCCCACTAGTATATGAAAGTGACAAGATAGGAGACTCTATCATGAAGATCATGGTGCTACTTTGAAGCACAAGTGTGGAAAAAGGATAGTAACATTGTCCCTTCTCTCTTTTCTCTCATTTTTGGTTTGGGCTTCTTTGGCCTCTCTTTTTTATTTGGGCTTCTTTGGCCTATTTTATTTTTTATAAAGTCCGGAGACTCATCCCAACTTGTGATGAGGACATCAATACCATTGTTACACCCACAGCCCCTGCTGCTATACATACTGGACCAATTACTAGAGCTCGCGCACGCCAATTAAATTATCAGGTACTTTCGTTTCTTGGTAATGATTCTAATGTTCATGAGAATATGATGCTGCCTAAATTGGATACATTTGTTTTGCTTACAAATGAAGGGCCTAGCTTGGACAAGAAAGAGGAACCTTGGAGCAAGTTCAAGCATGGAGATGATGGCATGCGCAAGGGGAACAAGAACGGAGTTACAAGTGATGATTTCAGGACTTTGAAGCCACCATAAGGAGTGCAGGAAGCCTTGGACGAAATATACAAGATGCCACTTCATAAATTTCGTCCAGAGGCTATTATAGGTGCTGCGTCACCTTATTATTGGGCCAGGCCCATGTAATTTCGAAATACTTGAGTATAGGCTATTTTTAGAGTCCGTATGTGTGGGGAAACAAGAGATAGGGTTGGTTTCGGACCCCTCCTTCAAGGGCCACGAAATCCCCCCCTCTTCCTCCATATATACAGCCCTTAGGGCACCGTTTAGACTTTGGGTTTTGTTTAGATTAAAAGTTCGCCATAGCTGCAACTTCGCGTACTTCGTTTGTGTTCAACGACCAGACCAAGAGGTCACAGAACCCCACCTCGATCAATAAAGCTTTCATCTTATATTCGCAATATCCAGATTGCAAATCTTAGTTTCTTGCTTGTTCTTCGTTTGCTTGCAGGAGATAGACCCTCGGGGTCAGGTTGATTGTGCTCCGGCGTGGTCAATAACCTCTCGGAGTTGGTTTAGCGATTGCTAAGGCGCGACGTCCTCGCACGTTCGTAGTCGGATCGTCAAAGTCTACTCCACCAAAAACGATAGATATCATCTCATCGAAATATCGGGACACCCTCGCCTCTATCAAGTGGTATCAGAGCCCCAGGTTGCTCGGTGAGATTTACAGTTTTTCGTAGTTTAGATCGAGTTTGTTCTTCATACCTACAGTCCAGGAAAAAGCCAAAAAAAAAATTTAGGGTTAGTTCATCATATCCGAACCAATCTGAGCCTTTGCATAATCTTTTTAGGGTTTTTGCTTTGTTGAATTTGCGGTTGCATCGTCGTGTCAAGTTGCTGGTCTTAGCGTCTAGTTCTTTAGAGTTTCGAGTTCTGTTCACAAGTTGTCACGCCGCCGCCGCACCATCATCATCGCCCCTACCATATACCACCACAGCTTATCTGCTATTTCTCTAAGTCCATATACCACCACCGATCCGAGTCCATATACCACCACCGATCCGAGTCCATATATACTACCGTCATATACCATCACCAGTCCGAGTTCCACCAGATTCATCTCTGCCACCAGTCCTAGTCCGAGTCCAGTATTTATTCCTTTATTTTAGAGTTCCAGATCACGCGATACTACAAGTCGTGAACAAGTCGGATTTCCCAATTTTCGTGCTACCCGCAGAAGAAAAATAGTTCCAGTTTCAAAAAAAAATAAAAATTGTGGCTAGGCAGTTTTTAGACCATTTGTAGACTTTTTCGAAAAAAATTTGTTGCGGAGCAAAAAAAAAGAGGAAAAAAAAAAGAAAAAATTCAGAGTGTGCTCCTCCCTTGTTTACGTGCAGCGCCGTGATTTTTGTTTGTGTTCTAGGCTCGCGTCTCTAGCACGGTCTAGCCTAGGACCAGCACAGTACCGTCGTTGAGAGTTTATTCAACATTGCATCTCTGAATTGATTATTGCTGACCCTTTTTGCTACCATATCATAAGCCTTCCCAGCTCCACATACATCTACATCGTGTGTTTGACACCACCTGGCAATCGCTCTGTCCATGCTCCGAGTGTTTTGACTACAAAGGTTGCCGATCACCACCTGCTGCTGGGTAAGAACAGGTAAGAATTTGAGATTTGCTTGACGGATTTGTGACACCACACCACACCACCACCACTTTCTAGTAGTCTGTAGGATCATATTCTTGTGTGTTTCTATTGCTGCTAACCATGGCAGGATCACAAGCCGACGAGATTGACTGGGAGAACATGACGAACAAGGAGTTGCATGATAAATTTCAGCAAATGATGAGTGGCTAGGTGGGAGATGTGCTAAACAGATTTGAAGAGGCCATGGAGAAGATAGATGGCATGGAGAAGTCGTTCGAGACAAAGCTGGATAACAAGTTTAATGAATTGCTCACGCGTCTTCCCCAACCACCACCGGCTGCACCTGTCGCACCTCTGCAACGACAACAACAACGCCCCCTTCCAAATCAGTTCGGACGAGCGAAGCGTGTTCCTCTTGAGGATGGCCAAACTTCTGGTGCTGCTGTACCTACTGTTGATGCTTCTTTGGCTTCTGCTCCTGCTGCTGCTAGTGCCGAGGAGGAGGATGATTACGCGGGCGATTATGAGGATGAGGTTGATCAAAATCATAACTACGTGCAACCACCAGCACCAGGTCGTCCACATGCAAATAATCGCAATGGTAGGTCTGCACCACCACTTCAGGTACGAGATCATGACCATCTTCCTAAATTAAAATTGAATATTCCACCATTCGAGGGTAGATATGTTCCTGATATATATCTTACTTGGGAGTTAGAAACTGAACAACGTTTTACATGTTTACAATATCCCGAGGAACGACGTGTTGCTGCTGCTGTTTGTGCTTTCACTAGTTTTGCATGTGTATGGTGGTCTGAACATTGTAGATTATATCCTATTCCAGCTACGTGGGCTGCTTTGAAAACTGCTATGCGTACTCGTTGGGTTCCACCATATTATCAACGTGAATTACTTCAAAAATTGCAGCGCTTAAGACAAGGAAAAAGTTCTGTAGAAGAATATTATCAGGAATTACAAACTGGCATGATTAGATGTGGTATTGTTGAGGAGAATGAAGCTATGCTTGCACGTTTCATGGGTGGATTAAATAGAGAGATTCAGACCATTCTAGAGTATAAGGAGTATAATAATATCACTCGTTTATTCCATCTTGCTTGTAAAGCTGAACGCGAAGTGCAGGATCGACAGGCATTGGCGCGAACTAATTTTTCTGCAGGTCGATCTTCATCATGGACACCGCGTGCCTCCTCTACTCCCACACGTCCTACTGCGGCACCACTGACGTCAGCCGCCAATTCCAACCGAGATACAAGAAAACAGGCACCACCACCACCATCTGCCAAGAGTACACCTTCTGGGCCTGCCCAGAGCTCTTCTTCATCTATGGCATCAACAGGGCACACACATGATATTATTTGTCGTCGTTGTAAGGGAAGAGGTCATTATGCGAGAGAATGCCAATCTCCGCGTGTTATGATTGCTACTGAGGATGGTGGGTATGAGTCCGCTAGTGACTATGATGAGGAGACTTTGGCTCTTATTACAAGTGAAGAACACGGTGGAGATGATTCTGATCAGGAGACGCAATACATGGCTCCTGAAGACGCTGACAGGTATGAATGTTTAGTTGCTCAACGTGTTTTGAGTGTGCAGGTCACACAAGCTGAGCAAAATCAGAGGCATAATTTGTTCCATACAAAGGGAGTTGTGAAGGAACGTTCTGTTCGCGTCATCATAGATGGAGGGAGCTGCAACAACTTGGCTAGCATGGAGATGGTGGAGAAGCTATCTCTCACCACAAGACCACATCCACATCCTTACTATATCCAATGGTTCAACAACAGCGGCAAGGTTAAGGTAACACGTACTGTTCGTGTGCATTTTAGTATCTCTACATATGCTGATTATGTTGATTGTGATGTGGTACCCATGCAAGCATGTTCATTATTACTTGGTAGACCATGGCAATTTGATAAAAATTCTGTACACCATGGTAGAAACAATCAGTATACTCTTGTTCATAAGGATAAACATATTACTTTGCTTCCTATGACTCCTGATTCTATTTTGAAAGATGATATTAATAGAGCTAGTAAAGCAAAACAGGAGAAAAATAAGAGTGAAAATCAGATTGTGGCAAAAAAAATTGAGCAACAAATGAAGCCTAATAATAAACCATCTAGTGTTGCTTCTGAAATTAAATTGAAAAGTGCATGCTTACTTGCCACCAAATCTGATATTGATGATCTAGATTTCAGCAATTCTGTTTGCTATGCTTTTGTGTGCAAAGAGGCGTTATTTTCATTCGAGGACGTGCCTTCCTCTTTGCCTCCTGCGGTCACTAACATTTTGCAGGAGTTCGCTGACGTCTTTCCACAAGACGTGCCACCGGGATTACCACCTATTCGCGGGATTGAGCATCGTCGTTCGAGACAAAGCTGGATAACAAGTTTAATGAATTGCTCACGCGTCTTCCCCAACCACCACCGGCTGCACCTGTCGCACCTCTGCAACGACAACAACAACGCCCCCTTCCAAATCAGTTCGGACGAGCGAAGCGTGTTCCTCTTGAGGATGGCCAAACTTCTGGTGCTGCTGTACCTACTGTTGATGCTTCTTTGGCTCCTGCTCCTGCTGCTGCTGGTGCCGAGGAGGAGGATGATTACGCGGGCGATTATGAGGATGAGGTTGATCAAAATCATAACTACGTGCAACCACCAGCACCAGGTCGTCCACATGCAAATAATCGCAATGGTAGGCCTGCACCACCACTTCAGGTACGAGATCATGACCATCTTCCTAAATTAAAATTGAATATTCCACCATTCGAGGGTAGATATGTTCCTGATATATATCTTACTTGGGAGTTAGAAACTGAACAACGTTTTACATGTTTACAATATCCCGAGGAACGACGAGTTGCTGCTGCTGTTTGTGCTTTCACTAGTTTTGCATGTGTATGGTGGTCTGAACATTGTAGATTATATCCTATTCCAGCTACGTGGGCTGCTTTGAAAACTGCTATGCGTACTCGTTGGGTTCCACCATATTATCAACGTGAATTACTTCAAAAATTGCAGCGCTTAAGACAAGGAAAAAATTCTGTAGAAGAATATTATCAGGAATTACAAACTGGCATGATTAGATGTGGTATTGTTGAGGAGAATGAAGCTATGCTTGCACGTTTCATGGGTGGATTAAATAGAGAGATTCAGACCATTCTAGAGTATAAGGAGTATAATAATATCACTCGTTTATTCCATCTTGCTTGTAAAGCTAAACGTGAAGTGCAGGATCGACAGGCATTGGCGCGAACTAATTTTTCTGCAGGTCGATCTTCATCATGGACACCATGTGCCTCCTCTACTCCCACACGTCCTACTGCGGCACCACTGACTTCAGCCGCCAATTCCAACCGAGATACAAGAAAACAGGCACCACCACCACCATCTGCCAAGAGTACACCTTCTGGGCCTGCCCAGAGCTCTTCTTCATCTATGGCATCAACAGGGCACACACATGATATTATTTGTCGTCGTTGTAAGGGAAGAGGTCATTATGCGAGAGAATGCCAATCTCCGCGTGTTATGATTGCTACTGAGGATGGTGGGTATGAGTCCGCTAGTGATTATGATGAGGAGACTTTGGCTCTTATTACAAGTGAAGAACACGGTGGAGATGATTCTGATCATGAGACGCAATACATGGCTCCTGAAGACGCTGACAGGTATGAATGTTTAGTTGCTCAACGTGTTTTGAGTGTGCAGGTCACACAAGCTGAGCAAAATCAGAGGCATAATTTGTTCCATACAAAGGGAGTTGTGAAGGAACGTTCTGTTCGCGTCATCATAGATGGAGGGAGCTGCAACAACTTGGCTCGCATGGAGATGGTGGAGAAGCTATCTCTCACCACAAGACCACATCCACATCCTTACTATATCCAATGGTTCAACAACAGCGGCAAGGTTAAGGTAACACGTACTGTTCGTGTGCATTTTAGTATCTCTACATATGCTGATTATGTTGATTGTGATGTGGTACCCATGCAAGCATGTTCAATATTACTTGGTAGACCATGGCAATTTGATAAAAATTCTGTACACCATGGTAGAAACAATCAGTATACTCTTGTTCATAAGGATAAACATATTACTTTGCTTCCTATGACTCCTGATTCTATTTTGAAAGATGATATTAATAGAGCTAGTAAAGCAAAACAGGAGAAAAATAAGAGTGAAAATCAGATTGTGGCAAAAGAATTTGAGCAACAAATGAAGCCTAATAATAAACCATCTAGTGTTGCTTCTGAAATTAAATTGAAAAGTGCATGCTTACTTGCCACCAAATCTGATATTGATGAGCTAGATTTCAGCAATTTTGTTTGCTATGCTTTTGTGTGCAAAGAGGCGTTATTTTCATTCGAGGACGTGCCTTCCTCTTTGCCTCCTGCGGTCACTAACATTGTGCAGGAATTCGCTGACGTCTTTCCACAAGACGTGCCACCGGGATTACCACCTATTCGCGGGATTGAGCATCAGATTGACTTAATTCCCGGTGCTTCGTTGCCAAACCGTGCGCCATACCATACCAATCCAGAGGAGAGGAAGGAGATTATGCGTCAAGTACAGGAGCTGCTCGACAAAGGATATATACGCGAATCTCTTAGTCCGTGTGCTGTTCCTATTATACTAGTGCCAAAAAAGGATGGTACGTCGCGTATGTGTGTTGATTGTAGAGGCATTAATAATATTACTATTCGTTATCGTCATCCTATTCCTAGGCTAGATGATATGCTTGATGAATTGAGTGGCTCTACAATATTCTCCAAAGTTGATTTGCGTAGTGGATACCATCAAATTCGTATGAAATTGGGAGATGAATGGAAAACAGCATTTAAAACTAAGTTCGGTTTATATGAGTGGTTAGTCATGCCTTTTGGGTTAACTAATGCACCTAGTACTTTCATGAGATTAATGAACGAAGTTTTACGTGCTTTCATTGGACGATTTGTGGTAGTTTACTTTGATGATATATTGATTTATAGCAGATCTTTGGAGGAACATTTGGAACATTTACATGTTGTTTTTATTGCTCTACGTGATGCACGTTTGTTTGGTAACCTTGGGAAGTGCACCTTTTGCACCGACCGAGTATCTTTTCTTGGCTATGTTGTTACTCCACAGGGAATTGAAGTTGATAAAGCCAAGATTAAAGCTATTGAGAGTTGGCCGCAGCCCAAAACGGTCACACAAGTGAGGAGTTTCCTTGGCCTCGCTGGTTTCTATAGGCGTTTTGTGAGAGATTTCAGTACCATTGCTGCACCTCTGAACGAGCTTATAAAGAAGGATGTGCCTTTTGTTTGGGGTACCGCACAGGAAGAAGCCTTCACGGTGTTGAAAGATAAGTTAACACATGCTCCTTTACTCCAACTTCCTGATTTTAATAAGACTTTTGAGCTTGAATGTGATGCTAGTGGAATTGGATTAGGAGGTGTGTTATTACAAGATGGCAAACCTGTTGCATACTTTTCTGAAAAATTGAGTGGGCCTAGTCTGAATTACTCTACTTATGATAAGGAATTATATGCTCTTGTTCGGACTTTGGAAACATGGCAACATTATTTATGGCCCAAAGAATTTGTTATTCATTCTGATCATGAATCTTTGAAACATATTAAAAGTCAAGCCAAACTGAACCGTAGACATGCTAAATGGGTTGAATTCATTGAGACTTTCCCTTATGTCATTAAACACAAGAAGGGTAAAGAAAATGTTATTGCTGATGCATTGTCTCGTCGTTATACTATGCTGAATTTAAAGATGTATTGCAGAATTGTAAAGAAGGGAGAACATGGAACAAGTTCGTCGTTAACGATGGATTTGTGTTTCGTGCTAACAAGCTATGCATTCCAGCTAGCTCCGTTCGTCTTTTGTTGTTACAGGAGGCGCATGGAGGAGGATTAATGGGACACTTTGGCGTAAAGAAGACGGAGGATGTACTTGCTACACATTTCTTTTGGCCAAAGATGAGACGGGATGTTGAGCGCTTTGTTGCTCCCTGCACTACATGTCAAAAAGCTAAGTCACGACTCAATCCTCATGGTTTATATATGCCTTTGCCTGTACCTAGTGTTCCATGGGAGGATATATCTATGGACTTTGTTTTGGGTTTACCTCGAACAAAGAAGGGGAGGGATAGCATATTTGTTGTCGTGGATAGGTTCTCGAAAATGGCACACTTTATACCATGTCATAAAAGCGATGATGCTGCTAATGTTGCTGATTTGTTATTTCGTGAAATTATTCGCTTGCATGGTGTGCCAAATACTATTGTTTCAGATCGTGATACCAAATTTCTTAGCCACTTTTGGAGATGTTTATGGGCTAAGTTGGGGACTAAACTGCTTTTTAGTACTACTTGTCACCCCCAAACTGATGGACAAACTGAAGTAGTCAATAGAACTTTGTCTACTATGCTTAGGGCTGTTTTGAAGAATAACAAGAAAATGTGGGAAGAATGCTTGCCTCATATTGAATTTGCTTATAATCGTTCCTTGCATTCTACTACTAAGATGTGCCCTTTTGAAATTGTGTATGGTTTCCTACCTCGTGCACCCATTGATTTGTTGCCTCTTCCATCTTCGGAGAAGGTTAATTTTGATGCTAAACAACGTGCTGAATTGATCTTAAAAATGCATGAGTTAACTAAGGAAAATATTGAGCGCATGAATGCTAAATATAAACTTGCTGGAGATAAGGGTAGAAAACATGTTGTCTTTGCACCTGGAGATCTTGTTTGGTTACATTTGCGTAAGGATAGGTTTCCGGATTTGCGCAAGTCAAAGCTAATGCCACGTGCTGATGGTCCTTTTAAGGTGTTAGAGAAAATAAATGATAATGCATACAAACTTGAGCTGCCTGTAGATTTTGGGGTTAGTCCCACTTTTAACATTGCAGATTTGAAGCCTTATTTGGGTGAGGAAAATGAGCTTCCGTTGAGGACGACTTCATTTCAAGAAGGGGAGGATGATGAGGACATCAATACCGTTGTTACACCCACAGCTCCTACTGCTACATATACTGGACCAATTACTAGAGCTCGCGCACGCCAATTAAATTATCAGGTACTTTCGTTTCTTGGTAATGATTCTAATGTTCATGAGAATATGATGCTTCCTAAATTGGATACATTTGTATTGATTACTAATGAAGGGCCTAGCATGGACAAGAGGGATGAACACTGGAGCAGGATCAAGCATGGAGATGAAGGCGTGCATGAAGGGATCCAGAATGGCGTTTCTAGTGCATATTTAAGCACTTTGAAGCCTCCGTGATGACCTACAAGGACATGGACGAAATATACAAGATGCCCCTTCATAAATTTCGTCCATAGCTTATTTTAGGTGCTACGCCACCTTATTTTTGGGCCAGGCCCATGTAATTTCGAAATACTTGAGTATAGGCTGTTTTTAGAGTCCGTATGTGTGGGGAAACAAGAGATAGGGTTGGTTTCGGACCCCTCCTTCAAGGGCCACGAAATCCCCCCCCCCTCTTCCTCCATATATACAGCCCTTAGGGCACCGTTTAGACTTTGGGTTTTGTTTAGATTAAAAGTTCGCCATAGCTGCAACTTCGCGTACTTCGTTTGTGTTCAACGACCAGACCAAGACGTCACAGAACCCCACCTCGATCAATAAAGCTTTCATCTTATATTCGCAATATCCAGATTGCAAATCTTAGTTTCTTGCTTGTTCTTCGTTTGCTTGCAGGAGATAGACCCTCGGGGTCAGGTTGATTGTGCTCCGGCGTGGTCAATAACCTCTCGGAGTTGGTTTAGCGATTGCTAAGGCGCGACGTCCTCGCACGTTCGTAGTCGGATCGTCAAAGTCTACTCCACCAAAAATGATAGATATCATCTCATCGAAAGATCGGGACACCCTCGCCTCTATCAACTTGTGAGGGAATCATAGCTTCCATCATCCTCTCACATGGGACAATGCTCTAATAATGATGATCATCACACTTTTATTTACTTACAACTCAAGAATTACAACTCGATACTTAGAACAAAATATGACTCTATATGAATGCCTCCGGCGGTGTACAGGGTTGTGCAATGATCAAGAGTGACATGTATAAAAAATATGAACGGTGGCCTTGCCACAAATACTATGCCAACTACATGATCATGCAAAGCAAAATGACAATGATGTTGCGTGTCATAATAAAACGGAATGGTGGAAGTTGCATGGCAATATATCTCAGAATGGCTATGGAAATGCCATAATAGGTAGGTATGGTGGCTGTTTTGAAGAATGGTATATGGTGGGTTTAATGCATCGGTGAGAGTTGCGCGGTACTAGAGAAGCTAGCAATGGTGGAAGGGTGAGAGTGCCTATAATCCATGGACTCAACATTAGTCATAAAGAACTCACATACTTATTGCAAAATTTTATTGGCATCAAAACAAAGTACTACACGCATGCTCCTAGGGGGATAGATTGGTAGGAAAAGACCATCACTCGTCCCTGACTGCCACTCATAAGGAAGACAATCAAAAAATAAATCATGCTCCGACTTCATCACATAACGGTTCACCATACGTGCATGCTACAGGAATCACAAACTTTAACACAAGTATTTCTACCAATCCACAATTACTCACTAGCATGACTCTAATATCACCATCTTTATATCTCAAAACAAATGCAAGGAATCAAACTTCTCATATATTCAATGCTTTTTATATGAAAGTTTTTATTATATCCCTCTTGGATGCCCATCATATTAGGACTAAATTCATAACCTAAGAAAATTACCGTGCTGTTTAAGACTCTCAAAATAATATAAGTGAAGCATGAGAGTTCATCAATTTCTATAAAATAAAGCCACCGCCGTGCTAAAAAATAAATAAGTGAAGCACTAGAGCAAACTGCCTAGCTCAAAAGATATAAGTGAAGCACATTGAGTGTTCTAATAAATTCATGATTGAAATGTGTCCCTCTCAAAAGGTGTGTGCAGCAAGGATGATTGTGGCAAACTAAAAATCAAAGACTCATATCATACAAGATGCTCCAAGCAAAGCACATATCATGTGGTGAATAAAAATATAGCCTCAAGTAAATTTACCAATGGATTGAAGACGAAAGAGGGGATGCCATCCCGGGCATCCCCAAGATTAGATGCTTGGTTGTCCTTTAATATTACCTTGGGGTGCCTTGGGCATCCCCAAGCTTAGGCTCTTGCCACTCCTTATTCCATAGTCCATCAAATCTTTACACAAAACTTGAAAACTTCACAACACAAAACTCAACAGAAAACTCGTAAGATCTGTTAGTATAATAAAATAAATCACCACTGTAGGTACTGTTGTGAACTCATTATAAATTTATATTGGTGTAATATCTACTGTACTCCAACTTCTCCATGGTTCATACCCCCCGATACTATCCATAGATTTATCAAAATAAGCAAACAACACATAAAAAACAGAATCTGTCAAAAATAGAACAGTCTGTAGTAACCAGAATATTAATCATACTTATGTAATTCCAAATATTCTAAAATATTATTAAAACAGAGGCAATTCAGATATCAACCTTGTGTAAACAATTCAGAATTTTTCCATGCTCCAGTGAATTTAAACAATTCTGTTACTGGACGCAAAAGTTTCTGTTTTTCAGCAAAACCAAATCAACGATATACCAAAGCATCCCAAAGGTCTCGCTTGGCTCAAGCACTAATTAAAACACCAAAACAAAATTAATACAGAGGTAATAATGTGTATTTATTTAAAAACATAAAATAAAAAGATTGGGTTGTCTCCCAACAAGCGCTTTTCTTTAAAGCCTTTTAGCTAGGCGTTCATAATTTTAATGATGCTCACATAAAAAATAGCAATTGAAACACGAAGAGAGCATCATGTAGCATGTGAAAAACAAGTTTAAGTCTAACATACTTCCTATGCATAGGCATTTTATAGGGAAAAGATTTATCAAGACAAGCAAAAACTAGCATATGCAAGGAAGAAGAAAGAAACAATAGCAATCTCAACATAACGAGAGGTAATTTAGTAACATGAAAATTTCTACAACCATATTTTCCTCTCTCATAATAATTATATGTAGGATCATAATCAAATTCAACAATATAACTATCACATAAAATATTCTCTTCATGATCCACATGCATGAAAAGTTGACACTCTTCCACAATAGTGGGATTATCATCAAATAAAGTCATGACTTCTCCAAGCCCACTTTTATCAAAAGTTTCATAAGATTGATCATACTCCAATGTAGTGGGATCATTATTACCTAGAGTTGAAACTCTTCCAAACCCACTTTCAATATTATTTCAAACATATTTATCATGAGGCTTAAAGAAATTTTCAAGATCATAAGAAGAATCACCCCAATCATGATCATTGCAATATGTAGTGGACATATCAAAATTAGCTTCCCCAAGCTTAGGGTTTTGCATATTATTAACACAATTGACATCAATAGAATTTATGATAACGTCATGGCAATAATGCTTTTCATTCAAGGAGCTATCGTGAATCACTTCATAAATTTCTTCTTTTAACACTTCATCAAAAAATTTAGATTCACGAATTTCAAACAAAACTTCATAAAGATAATCTAGTGCACTCAACTCACTAGCAATAGGTTCATCATAATTGGATCTCTTAAAAAGATTAGCAAGTGGATGAGGATCCATAAAATTTTTGTTCTTGATTTTCAATAAACACATAATTATACCAAGCAAACGAGCAAACAAACCAAGTAAGACATAAAGGCAAACAAAAAGACGAACGAAAGAAGAGCGAATAAAAAGGCAAATATTTATGTGTTTTTTTGAAAACGTTTTAGAAGTGGGGGAGAGGAAAACGAGAGGCAAATGGCAAATAATGTAAGTGTAAGAGATGAGAGTTTGTGATGGGTACTTAGTAGGCTTGATGTAGAACCTCCTCGGCAACGGTGCCGGAATTCTTCCTGCTACTTCTTGAGCTTGTGTTGATTTTTCCCTTGAAGAGGAAAGGGTGATGCAGCAAAGTAGAGATAAGTATTTCCCTCAGTTAAGAACCAATGTATCAATCCAATAGGAGGCACAAGCAAGTCTCCAATATATGCACCTGCACAAACTAACAAACACTTGCACACAACGCGAAAAAGGGGTTGTCAATCCCTTCACGGTCATGAACAAGAGTGAGATCTAATAGAGATGGATATAAAAGATAAATAAAAGAGCAAACTAAAGTAAATATAAATAAATTGCAGCAAGGTATTTTTGTTTTTTTTTTGGTTTATAGATATGAAAATATATGATGGAAAATTGACCCGGGGGCCATAGGTTTCACTAGAGGCTTCTCTCTTGAAAGAAAACATACGGTGGGTAAACAAATTACTGTTGAGCAATTGATAGAAAAGCGCATAGTTATGATGATATCTATGGCAATGATCATGAATATAGGCATCACGTCCGTGACATTTAGACCGAAACGATTCTGCATCTACTACTATTACTCCACACATCGACCGACTCGTGCCTGCATCTAGAGTATTAAGTTCATAAGAACAGAGCAACGCTTTAAGTAAGATGACATGATGTAGAGGGATAAACTCAAGAAATATGACATAAACCCCATCTTTTTATCCTTGATGGCAACAATACAATACGTGCCTCGCTACCCCTTCTGTCACTGGGTGAGGACACCGCAAGATTGAACCCAAAACTAAGCACCTCTCCCATTGCAAGAAAAACCAATCTAGTTGGCCAAACCAAACCGATAGTTCGAAGAGAAATACAAAGATATCTTAATCATGCATAAAAGAGTTCAGACAAGACTCAAATAATATTCATAGATAATCTGATCATAAATCCACAATTCATCGGATCTCAACAAACACACCGTAAAATAAGATTACATCGGATAGAACTCCAAGAACATCGAGGAGAACATGGTATTGAAGATCAAAGAGAGAGAAGAAGCCATCTAGCTACTAGCAATGGACCCTTAGGTCTGTAGTAAACTACTCACGCATCATCGGAAGGGCAGCAAGGTTGATGTAGAGGCCCCAAGATGGGATCTCATGGGAACAGAGGCTTGCGGCAGTGAAAAAGTATTTTGGTGGACGCTTCTGATGTTTAGGGAATATTTGAGAATATATAGAGGTGGAATTAGGGTTGGAGGACACCCGATGGGCGCACAAGCCCTCACGGCGTGCCCTAGAGGCTTGTGGCCTCCTCGGGACTCTTCTGACCCTCTCTCCAAGTCACATAGGTGTCTTCTGGTCCAAGAAAAATCATAGTAAAGTTTTATTCTATTTGGACTCCGTATGATATTCGTTTTCTGTAAAAGTCAAAAACAAGGAAAATACAGAAACTGGCACTGGGCTCTAGGTTAATAGGTTAGTCCTAAAAATAATATAAAATAGCATATTAATGCATATAAAACATCCAAAACAGATAATATAATAGCATGGAACAACAAAAAATTATAGATACATTGAAGATGTATCAACGTTACCCTGATCAGGTAGGCGGCCATAAGCCTTGTGTGCCCAAGTTGTGTTGTACCTGGGTTGTCCCCGTCTAGGACGAGTTTGTGTTGTGTGGCCACGACGGTGGTCGTCCACGTAGGTGGCGGATGTCAGGCGGTGACATTGAGGCCACCCATGACATAGCCCAAAGGGGAGTTTGTCGGAGTGGCCGAGAGAGTGTGATGCAATAGATCGGTTTTGTCAGAATGTCGTTGGTCCACCCGAATGGGAGCACGAGGCCATGAATTCCGTGGTGTGAGTACATTGAAGATGTATCAACGTTACCCTGATCAGGTAGGCGGCCATAAGCCTTGTGTGCCCAAGTTGTGTTGTACCTGGGTTGTCCCCGTCTAGGACGAGTTTGTGTTGTGTGGCCACGACGGTGGTCGTCCACGTAGGTGGCGGATGTCAGGCGGTGACATTGAGGCCACCCATGACATAGCCCAAAGGGGAGTTTGTCGGAGTGGCCGAGAGAGTGTCATGCAATAGATCGGTTTTGTCAGAATGTCGTTGGTCCACCCGAATGGGAGCACGAGGCCATGAATTCCGTGGTGTGAGTACAGTGTACTAACCTCTGCAGAATGTATAATCTATCGATAGCCACGTCCTTGGTCATGGACACAGTTCGTAGTAGGTCACACTGTGGGTCAACAGTAATAATAATCTTGTTAATAAACAACCCCGGTTCGATGAGAAGAGAAGTTGGTTGATCTTTGAGTGATCAAGTGAGGATCACTATGTTTGGTTGGCATGAAGTCATGCGATTATCATGGGTAAAGATCAAGCTCCTTTTGGTCATGTAATGATGAGACAAAATTCACATCTATGGAATCACTATTTTGCTCAATCAAAGTAGAAAAAGGCACATCATTAAGATCAATAGGAGCATTTTTACTAGCAACCAATTTCATAAGAGCATCAACTTTTTCACTCAAAGTACTAATTTCTTCAACCGAATTAACTTTTTTACTAGTAGGTGCTCTTTCGGTATGCCATTGTGAATAATTTGCCATGATATTATTAGGTAATTTAGTGGCTTCACCCAAAGTAATCTCCATAAAAGTACAACCCATGGTGGAATCTAAAAGATTTCTAGAAACAAAATTCAATCCCGCATAATTTTTTTGTATGATCATCCAAAGATTTAAACCATGAGTAGGACAATTTCTTAGCATCAATTTCATTCTTTCCCAAGATTATGCAACATGTTCATGCTCAAGTTGCTTAAAATTCATGATTTGATTTCTAAGGGAAATAATTTTCGCGGGCAGAAAATACTTACTAATAAAAGCATCCCGGCCGCGCCTCGTATTCATCACTCGGGCACCATCCAGGTAAACCCGTCTCCACAACACTCGCCACTTAGGCTCACGCGGGTACCCCTCAGGGTCGACCCGCCTTTCCAAGTAACAGTGTAAAGTCCAACTATCCGTGTGTCCATAACATCAGGGGAATCCGAGGTATCACCCTCGTGGGATTCATACTCGATGTATCCGTCAAGGTGAACTCGGAGGAATCACCCTCGAGGTTCACACTTGAAGTGTTGCGTGACAGGGTCGTATCGGCAGTGGAGAAGGAGGAATCACCCTCGTTGACCATGACCAATTATCTACCCTACAAGGTTAACATCAGAAGTGCTGACGAGGTATCACCCTCGGCACTCGATAGTAACCCAGTAGTGTCGTACAACTAAGGGGGGGGGTGATGTGCGGTGCCTGGGCCTGGTCTTTAATCCCGTTGATCGGGTCTTCTGTTAATCCAGCGGGGCAACAAGGGACCAGGTGGGGTCACTGATAGGTCTCTACCCAGCCTATACTAAGCAGTTTAGGATATGCAGGTAATTATCAACAGCAGGTTACAATAAACAGGCTATGCATCAGAATAGGTAAAGCAGTAGTAGCAGCAATTCTAATGCAAGCATGAGAGAGAAAGAATAGGCGATATCGGGATGCTCAAGGGGGGGGCTTGCCTGGTTGCTCGGCGGCAAAGGCAAGGTCGTCAACAGTGGCGTCGGGCTCCCGAGCTGCCGGTACCGGGAACTCCGTCGGGGTCTAACGAGAGAGAAGAGGGGGAGGAAACAGTATAAATACACAGCAAACAAGTGCTACACAAAGTATAACATGACAATATGCAGTGTCGGGTGTGTCCTAACGTATGGTTGCACGTCACCGAGGAAGGGGGAATCCATCCGGGAATGTTTTCCTGGTTCCGGACCTATGCCAGATAGATGACCGGAGGGGAACGGTTCCATGTTCGGATAGTTAGGGACGTGTGACGGACGAACGGACCGCGTCTTCGGATTCGTCTCGAAATTCTGAGCAACTTTCATGTACAAAGTTTTCCGATCTGAGCTACGGTTTATTTTCTAAGATTTTCCAAAGATTTAATCATTTTCTGGAATTAACAGAATTAAGTTATTCAACATTATCCAAAACAGTACATGGTGATGTCAGCATGACATAAGCATTGCATCAGTAGTCAACAGGAGGGCTGACCAGGTCAAACCTGACCAGTGGGTCCCACATGTCATAGACTCAGCTCTATTTCAGGTTTTTAATTAAACTAAACAGAGTTAATTAGAGAGTGGAGTCCACATGTCAGTGTCACATTAGAGTTAAATTAATTATTTTCACTACTCGAATTAGTTAATTAGCAACTGATAAGGTGGGGCCCATATGTCAATGACTGGTCAGTGCCAGTTAGCATGTTGACCTGGTCAACAGGTCAACGGGGTCGCCCTGGCCCACTGGCCAGTGACCCTGACTGTGGCCCCAGCCGGCCAGGTCAGCTCCGGCGACCGGAGTTGCTCCGGTGAGCTCCCGACGCGGCGGAGGAGCTTGGCCAGCGGCGGAAATCACGCACAAGCGACCAAATCACGCGTTTTCGGGTGTGTTCGAACGGCCGTTCCATCCCGCGTCGATCTACGGCACCAAAACGAGCAGGGGAGGCCGGCAGGGCCGCCAGCGTTGAGCCGTGGCGGCGGCGGTCCTCGGGCGAACTTGGATACAGTGATTTCGGGCACGGCAGGTTGCGGCAACGGGCACGTTCGACTCCTACGGCGACGGTGAGCACTACTGCGAGCTCAGGCGAGCTCGACAGCGGCCATAGCGATGGCAATGCCAACGGCGGCGGAGCTTTGTTCGGGCAACCATGGCACGGCGGCTACGGTAAGCTAGCGAGCAAGAGAAAGGTCAGGGGAGGGAGGAGAGGCTCACAGCGAGGTGTAGCCGAGCAAAGCGTGCGTGAGGACGGCTTGACGGTGACGAAATCGGCAACGACGTGCGGCGGCGATCTGACGAAGAAGACGGCGGCGTGGGGCGATGCAGGGCTCCCGGGGCTCGGGCTTGTGGTCGAGGAGGACGGGCTCATCGCGGCGGAGCTGCTGGACAGGCTACGGAGGCGAGAGGTGGGCTGTGGCCGCGGCTAGCCGGCGTCCATGTCGGCGGCGGTGTTCGGGAAGGAAGGGGGCGAGCGATGGGGAGGGGAGGAGGCGAAGCAGGAGCGTCTAGGGGGAGAGGGGCCTCCCTCTTATCCATCCACGACGGCAGGGCAAAAGATCTGGTGCGAGGGGGGGGCCTGGATGTGCGCGCGCTCGCCTCTACTCGACAGCGCGCCTGCGGCGTCAGGAGGTAGGGGAAGGGGGGCTAGTTGGGCTAGGCCGCCACTGTAGATAGTAGGCCTAAGTGCATAGTAGTTTTAGGCCTTTTCTCCTTTTCTGTTTTGTTTTCTATTTTCTTTTCTGCTTTGCAATTTAGTTTAGCCACCAAATAAGTTTTGCAAAATATGTGACTTAGTCCAATATTTAGAGTGCAATATTTGTCACTGCTAGAAATTTGTTTGGAGACAAGTGGATTTTATTTTGATTTTTAAATAAAAGAATAATGATTAAATACCTCTGTTTTGTGGTTGTTAGAGTCACATAATTTATTTAGTATAAGTTGAATATAATTTTTGAATTGTCTCTGGATTATATACTATTTAATGAACATTTTAGTTCTAGGGTTTGGACAACTTTTATTTTCACTTTCAGTTTGAATTTACATTTGAATTTGAATTTGAAAAGAGATAGTATCCAAATGATGTTTAAGCACTGTTGATCATGATGACATGGCATTATCAACAGGGGGATTACTGTGGCTAACCACTGGGGTGTTACAAGTCTCCTCCACTAATAAGAATTCTCGTCCCGAGAATTAAGAGGTAGAAGGGAAAAAAATCGGGGTATTCTTGGAAGTTCTCCCAAAGAAACATTCAGAAAATCTCGAACGACTGGAATGTTTTTGATCCCCTCAAGCGGAGAAGCGTTCAACGCATTCAAGGTGTATATTTTAGTCTCAGCATTTTGAGTTGTCTGGGCACGGTAATTCACTAGCCCAGCTGACTAACAGAGTATTCATTTACTCATAATGAGGGTCGTGCATGAATGCAAATTTTTCCAGAGATGAATGAATGTGATGCTGCTGAATTAAATAAAACAGAAGCAGGTACTGAGTTAACGGGAAGGGTACCGATTTCGGTGGCAGGTTGATCCTGGACTTGTATAATATCAATGTTGTAAGCGTGTCCACGACCATATGTTTTTCGCTTCTGTGTTGAGCCCGAAGATGAGCCAACATCACGATAGCGCTTCTGCGACTCCTTATGCTTCATTTGAGCAGTCTCAAGCAGAATAGCCTTGTTCACAAGAGTAGTAAAGTCGGTGAAATCTTGAGCAGTGAGTGCCAGCTCGATGTCTTCGTGGAGTCCATTACGGAACTTCTCTTGTCTACGGGCATCCGTGGCGATGTCTTCTTCAGCATAGCGGGACAGGTCAAGGAATTCCCGCTGATAAGCTTCGATAGTCTTATTGCCTTGAGTGAGGTTGCGGAACTGGGTTTTCATCCGGTCCATGATTCCTTGAGGAATATATCGGGCACGAAAAGCAGCCTGGAACTCAGGCCAAGTAACGGCTGTTCCAGCAGGCAGTGTATGTTTGTGGTTGTCCCACCATTAAGCAGCGGGACCTTTTAAGAAAAAGGAAGCGAAGGCGACAAAGTTGGCAGGGGAGACATTTGCCGACTCCATCTCGTGAGTGATATCGCGAATCCAGTCATCAGCATCCAGTGGCTTCTCAGAGTTGCGAAACTGAGTGGGGTTAAGACGCATAAATTCCGGCAGAGTTATTGAAGGAGGGTTCTGGTTCTGGTTGTTGAGATGAGGGAACTGAGTCATAATCCCAGTCATGAACTGACGGTTTAGCTCAAACTGTTGCATCATAGCTGCCATATAATCTGGCGGTGGTGGGCGTTCAGGGGCACGACCACGACCACCTGGTCTAACCATCCTGCTAAGTATCAACAGGGGTTAGCAAAAGAAATTGCGAGTGTTTAGCGACAAGCATGATGTAACTCGACAACTATTTAAGCAGTGTAACAGATACATAACAGTAGTCAATTAAGACATACAAATCCATACACAGAGTCGGTTACATGTGAATAGCATAACGGTGCAAATTCAAAAGCTAGATATGGTTGGCAGTGCGCAGGCATGCAGTAAGGAAGTACACCACGAGACATAGCCAAGGCTACATCAACGTCGGGAAGATCCACTGAAACGGGGTAGCTGCACGTGCGGACAACGAATGTTCGTCGCGGAAGGTTCCTGCGCTCCATGTGCACTCTGATGCAGAATCCGGTCTCGAGCTGAAATAAGAGGTCCACGTACAGGTGTGTGACCTCTTACAACAGGCCAATCAATACCAGCATACATCTGAGTCCTGCCCGGGTAAAGGATGTACTCTGGATGTATCCCTGCCTGAACAGCTGGTAGCAACTGTGTCATAGCATCGTAGAGGCGTGCTTGAGTGGCAACCAACTCGATGGCAAGAGCCCGAACAGTGCGATCCAGAGCCTGAGTGCACTGAATCAGAACGTGCGGGTCGTAACGACGTCGCTCGTATGGGGCACAGATAGATGTGTAGTATCTAGTAGCATCTCCAGTAGGGGCATACGGAATGTATCGGAACTCAGAGGCATCCAAGCTATCGCTAAACTCTCCTCGGAGACGTGCGACAGCAGAGTAGGCGGCATCATGTACTGCCATCTCAATCGTCACGCCGATACCGTGGAAAAGGTGCAGCTCAGTGTCTGAGTCATCGCGCTGATCATAGATACGAACATCAGCATGGTACTGCTCCTGGTTGAACTCGCGGTAATCCTCGTAGACCATGTACTCGGGGTACCAGCGGTAGCCAAGTCTGGTCAGGAGGGCGATCAGGACAGCTGGAAAACCAGGGGCACCACGAGCCCAAGTGCGAGGCACAAGCTGCGTCGTAGTGCGTGGTGGAAAGAAACGATCCATCTGAAACAGAGGAAATTCAGGATTGTCAAATGACAATGAGAAGTATAATACAACTCAGAGAGAAAGGTTAAACAAAACAATGGAAAGGAAAATGATTATCAGACTAATCAGATCAATGGTAAGGAATTAAGCACAGATATCCAGCTCTCCGGGTAGACGAGATTTACGAGATCCGAAGTGTCGGCGTTAGTAAAATTCATTTAACCCGAATAGAATAGAGGTCAGAGTCCCAGAGTAAAGATGAGGAATAAAAGATACTAATACCACCCAATGGCGACGTGGGCCCGCAAGCCACACAGCCAAGTTAGTAAATTAGTTTATGGACCACTAGACTCAACTTCGGCCAAGGAGTTGGGAAGGGGGGTTGATGAGGACATCAATACCATTGTTACACCCACAACACCTACTGCTACATACACTGGACCAATTACTAGTGCTCGTGCACGCCAATTAAATTATCAGGTACTTTCGTTTCTTAGTAATGATTCTAATGTTCATGAGAATATGATGCTGCCTAAATTGGATACATTTGTCTTACATACAAATGAAGGGCCTGGTATGGATAAGAGGGATGAACACTGGAGCAAGACCAGGCATGGACATAATGGCATGCGCAAGGGGAACAAGAACGGAGTTACAAGTGATGATTTCAGGACATTGAAGCCACCTTAATGCGTGCATGAAGCCTTGGACGAAATATACAAGATGCCACTTCATAAATTTCGTCCAGAGGCTATTATAGGTGCTGCGTCACCTTATTATTGGGCCAGGCCCATGTAATTTCGAAATACTTGAGTATAGGCTGTTTTTAGAGTCCGTCTGTGTGGGGAAACACGAGATAGGGTTGGTTTCGGACCCCTCCTTCAAGGGCCACGAAATCCCCTCCTCTTCCTCCATATATACAGCCCTTAGGGCACCGTTTAGACTTTGGGGTTTTGTTTAGATTAAAAGTTCGCCATAGCTGCAACTTCGCGTACTTCGTTTGTGTTCAACGACCAGACCAAGACGTCACAGAACCCCACCTTGATCAATAAAGCTTTCATCTTATATTCGCAATATCCAGATTGCAAATCTTAGTTTCTTGCTTGTTCTTCGTTTGCTTGCAGGAGATAGACCCTCGTGGTCAGGTTGATTGTGCTCCGGCGTGGTCAATAACCTCTCGGAGTTGGTTTAGCGATTGCAAAGGCGCGACGTCCTCGCACGTTCGTAGTCGGATCGTCAAAGTCTACTCCACCAAAAACGATAGCTATCATCTCATCGAAAGATCAGGACACCCCCGCCTCTATCAAGTGGTATCAGATTTCCAGGTTGCTCGGTGAGATTTTACAGTTTTTCGTAGTTTAGATCGAGTCTGTTCTTCATACCTACAGTCCACGAAAAAGCCAAAAAAAAAATTAGGGTTAGTTCATCATATCCGAACCAATCTGAGCCTTTGCATAATCTTTTTAGGGTTTTTGCTTTGTTGAATTTGCGGTTGCATCGTCGTGTCTAGTTGCTGGTCTTAGCGTCTAGTCCTTAGAGTTTCGAGTTCTGTCACGCCGCCGCCGCACCATATACCACCACCGCTGCCATATCCTACCACCGCTGCCATATACCATCACCACTGGCATATTCTACCACCATATATCCACCACCAATCCGAGTTCTTTTTATATTAGATTTGTTTTCGAGACCCATCTATTTTCCGATTCGTGTTTCCTTGCCTGAGTAGGATTCGGAAAAAAAAAGTCTGGAGACCCCCGGGCAGTTTTTAGGCCAAAATTTTGGCAGTCAAAAATATTTTTTCCCTATCCTATTTTTAGGTCCCAGGGAGCATTTTGAGACACTCGCCATCATAGTGATTTTTTGTCTCACTTTTTCGTCGTCGCTGCACTGATTTCCGAAAAAAAAATTGTCAAAAAAAATTTCATGCCAATCCTGATAGTTTGACTTGGGAAGAGTTTTGAGACACTCGCCATTATAGTGATTTTTTTTGCAAAAAAAAAGGAGCGCAAAAAAAAAGAATTTTTTTTAGAGTGTGCTCTTCCCTTGTTTATGTGCCGCGCCGTGATTTTGTTAGTGTTCTAGGCTCGCGTCTCTAGTACGGTCTAGCCTAGGACCAGCACAGTACCGTTGTTGAGCGTTTATTCAACTTTGCATCTCTGAATTGATTATTGCTGACCCTTTTGCTACCATATCATAAGCCTTCCCAGCACCACATACATCTACGTCGTGCGTTTGACACCACCTGGCAATCGCTCTGCCCAATCTTTAAGAGTTTTGACTACAACGGTTGCCGATCACCACCTGCTGCTGGGTAAGAATTGGTAAGCATTTGAGATTCGCTTGACGGTTTTGTGATACACCACCACCACCACTTCCCAGTAGTCTATACGATCATATTCTTGTGTGTTCCTATTGCTGCTAACCATGGCAGGATCACAAGCCGATGAGACTGATTGGGAGAACATGACGAACAAACAGCTACATGATAAATTTCAGCAAATGATGAGTGGACAGGTGCTAGATGTGCTAAACAGATTTGAAGAGGCCATGGAGAAGATAGACGGAATTGAGAAGACGTTCGAAACAAAGCTCGATAACAAGTTTTTTGAATTGCTCGCGCGTCTTCCACAACCACCGCCGGCTGCACCTGTCGCACCTCTACAACAACAACAACGTCGCCTTCCAAATCAAGTGGGACGAGCACAGCGCGTTCCCCTTGAGCCTTGATGAGGACATGACTACCTTGGATACGACCAAAAATATTGCATACATGTATATTTGTGAGGTGATTTCTAATGCAAACTATGCAATAATTTATTTGTGTCATCCACGACAAAAATACTTCACAAACTCTTGTGCCATGTCTAATTGCAGGTGTATGGGACATTTGTACAATTCACATATGAAGATAAGGGAAAAAGAGAAGTTTAGGTGCTATTCAAAAAGTCGTCTCACGTCACTTTTGGGCCAAGAGAAGATAGAGTCCAAGTCTCTCACGTTCTGGATTCAGATTCGGACTGCACAGACATACCTGACTCAAAACGCCAAGAACTTTTTCATACGGACTCCGAATTGGGTGATTCTTTTTTTGTTGGAAAGTAGATTTCGTGCTCTTTCCAACCCAATTGGATTCACCTTAAAATTCATCCGGAGGGTTGAGTTATCAAAGAAACAATCTGACGCTGCAGCAGAATCCGAGTCAAACTACAAGTCCAAAGGTGTTGCATCACCTCCACTTGGGCCCATTGGCCTTGTACGACCTAGGGTTAGTTTTAGGCTGCCTTGGGACGTCCTCCCACCTCCTTGGACTCTACACCTTGCTCCTATATAAGTAGATCCATCTAGTAGCTTTTTGCTTGGGATTTGTTTAGTTAAAAGTTAGCCATTGCAACTTCGTGTACTTCGTTTGTGTCCAACGACCAGACCAAGACCGCTTTCGGATCCCCACCTCTATCAATACTTCATCTATATTCGCAATATTCAGATTGCATTATCATATTCTTGCTTGTTCTTCGATTGCGTGCAGGAATAGACCTTCGTGGTCAGGCTGATCGTGCTTTCAGTATCGTCAGTAACCTCGGGAGATTGGTTTAGCGATTGCTAAGGCGCGACGTCCTCACACGTTCGTAGTCGGATCGTCAAAGTCTACTCCACCAAAAACGATAGCTATCATCTCATCGAAAGATCGGGACACCCTCGCCTCTATCAAGTGGTGATCTTTTTGCCCTCCGAAGTTCGCGAACACAGCTTGTTCCAGTTTTTCAGGCCAGTTTTAGAATTTTTTGACTCCTCATATCAACTCGGAATTGAGTGATTCTTTTTGCATTTGAAAGCTTGAGTCAGTGCCTTTCTTGAGAAAAATTATCATAAAATTGGCACAAACTTTTATAGAGTAAAGTTGGAGAGAGAATTGTTGGTATATGTTACTTGGTAGTTGTTTCTTATCATTATCTTTACTGCCATTGTGATCTTCACTTATATCTTGTTGTCCAGAGCTACTTCATATCCTTTATTGATGCTAGTTGTGCTACGCCGTGACCTCATTAGTGTTCTAGGCTCGCGTCTCTAGTCCGATCTAGCCTAGGACCAGCACAGTACCGTCGTTGAGCGTTTATTCAACATTGCATCTCTGAATTGATTATTGCTAATCTTTTGCTACCATATATAGCCAACCCAGCTCCACATATTTCTACACCGTGTATACGTACATTCGCCTGGCAATCGCTTTACTCAATCTTCGGAGTTATTTGACACCGCTGGTTGCCCGTCACCACCTGCTGCATGGTAGGAACTTGTAAGATATTGATATTTGCTTTACTGTGAGCGCTTTACCACCACATCCTAGTAGTTCATAGGAACATTATTCTCGATTTTTTTTGTTTCTATTAATCATGGTAGGTTCCGAAGTTGTTAGTTCTTGGGCTTCATCGATCGTGGGAGATTTGCCATCACCTAAGAAAATACAACAACCGTCACAAGAGGAGCAACAACATCAGAATGCACATAATCAGGTTAATGTTTCCATGCCACCATTTACTGGTCGTTTTAGGCCTGATTTATATATTGAATGGGAGTACGAAATTAATGCTATATTTGCTTCCCATAATTTTGATGAGCGTGGCAAATTTCAAGCCGCGGTTAGTACTTTCAGTAGCTTTGCTTTAGTTTGGTGGAGTGAATACTGTCGGTTAAACCCTGATTATATACCTACTACTTGGGATGGTTTAAAACATGTCATGAGAGATAGATTCGTAGATGTTCATTACACTCGTGGCATGGTTAAAAAACTACAACATTTAAAACAAGGTAGTGACACCGTAACAAAATATTATGATGATTTACAAACTACCTTGTTGCACTCATTTTTAGAAGAAAGTGAAGAAGATTTTATGGATAGATTTTGGGGAGGATTAAACCGTGATATTCAAGAGATACTAATTCATGAAGAGTGTTATCCTATGGACCATTTGTTTCGTCTTGCTTGCAAAGCTGAACAGGAAATAAAACGACGTGTTGCCCACAAGGAGAACAGGCGCACGGTGCACATTCCAAGTGTTGATACAGATGTTTCTTCAACTACTAGGCGTACTATGACAACCACATCCGTTGTTGCGATGACTACATCATCTCCACCATGTGACACATCACCACCGAGAGTGCCTACATCATCTGAGTTGATCATAAGAGGTAATGACAAAGGTACATATTTTCCACTTTCACATGAGAATGATGCATGCCTAGTTAACTTGAATACATCATGTGTTGAGTTACCTATTGATTTGAATATTTTAGAGAATCGTGTTACTGTCATGAATGCATCATGTGATCAAACACCTGAAATACCAACATTTTTGAGTGCACCCATTGAATTAACGGTTGATGCAAAAGAACCAATGTTTAATCATTTTGATATGACCTCTAATATTGGTGATGATTCTGTGTCAAATGACTTATTGCATGTTTGCTTATTTAAGCATGTTGTAGCATGTAAATTTGATGCAAGTAAGGTTTATTCACCAATGTTGGGATGGTTTAATGATGAACATTGTCAATCTTTTGATATGAATAAGAGCTTCACTTATATGTGCAAACTGAGTTGCAATATTTTCATGCCTTCTACATCTTGTGATAATATTTTGGCTTTATTATATTTTATGAACTATGGAAGTTACTCATGTATACATGTGTCATATGTGCAAAAATCAAAGGAAGTAAAAATGGGTGACATATACATATACAACATGTACACCTTGTCTCTTTTGTTAGCCACATTTCAGATTAAGCAACGCCGAGGACGGCTTTGTTTTCAAGAAGGGGAGGATGATGAGGACATGACTACCTTGGATACGACCAAAAATATTGCATACATGTATATTTGTGAGGTGATTTCTAATGCAAACTATGCAATAATTTATTTGTGTCATCCACTACAAAAATACTTCACAAACTTTTGTGCCATGTCTAATTGCAGGTGTATGGGACATTTGTACAATTCACATATGAAGATAAGGGAAAAAGAGAAGTTTAGGTGCTATTCAAAAAGTCCTCTCACGTCACTTTTGGGCCAAGAGAAGATAGAGTCCAAGTCTCTCATGTTCTGGATTCAGATTCGGACTGCACAGACATACCTGACTCAAAACGCCAAGAACTTTTTCATACGGACTCCGAATTGGGTGATTCTTTTTTTGTTGGAAAGTAGATTTCGTGCTCTTTCCAACCCAATTGTATTCACCTTAAAATTCATCCGGAGGGTTGAGTTATCAAAGAAACAATCTGACGCTACAGCAGAATCCGAGTCAAACTACAAGTCCAAAGGTGTTGCATCACCTCCACTTGGGCCCATTGGCCTTGTACGACCTAGGGTTAGTTTTAGGCTGCCTTGGGACGTCCTCCCACCTCCTTGGCCGCCACCCCTTGCTCCTATATAAGTAGATCCATCTAGTAGCTTTTTGCTTGGGATTTGTTTAGTTAAAAGTTAGCCATTGCAACTTCGTGTACTTCGTTTGTGTCCAACGACCAGACCAAGACCGCTTTCGGATCCCCACCTCTATCAATACTTCATCTATATTCGCAATATTCAGATTGCATTATCATATTCTTGCTTGTTCTTCGATTGCGTGCAGGAATAGACCTTCGTGGTCAGGCTGATCGTGCTTTCAGTATCGTCAGTAACCTCGGGAGATTGGTTTAGCGATTGCTAAGGCGCAACGTCGTGCACGTTTGTAGTCGGATCGTCAAAGTCGACTCCACCAAATCGATAGCTATCATCTCATCGAAAGATCGGGACACCCCCGCCTCTATCAAGCCTGGTCAAACTTCTGGTGCCGCTGCACCTACTGTTGATGCTTCTATGGCTCCTGCTGCCGCTGAGGAGGACGATTATGCGGGCGATTACGAGGATGAGGTTGATCAAAATCAGAACTACGTGCAACCACCACCACCAGGTCGTCCACATGCAAATAATCGCAATGGTAGGGCTGCATTACCAGCTCAGGTACGAGATCATGACCATCTTCCTAAACTGAAATTGAATATTCCACCATTTGAGGGTAGATATGTTCCTGATATATATCTTACTTGGGAGTTAGAAACTGAACAATGTTTTACATGTTTACAATATCCCGAGGAGAGACGTGTTGCTGCTGCTGTTTGTGCTTTTACTAGTTTTGCATGTGTATGGTGGTCTGAACATTGTAGATTATATCCTATTCCAACTACTTGCGCTGCTTTGAAAACTGCTATGCGTACTCGTTGGGTTCCACCATATTATCAACATGAATTACTTCAAAAATTGCAGCGCTTAAGACAAGGAAAAAATTCTGTAGAAGAATATTATCAGGAATTACAAACTGGCATGATTAGATGTGGTATTGTTGAGGAGAATGAAGCTATGCTTGCACGTTTTATGGGTGGATTAAATAGAGAGATTCAGACCATTCTAGAGTATAAGGAGTATAATAATATCACTCGTTTATTCCATCTTGCTTGTAAAGCTGAACGTGAAGTGCAGGATCGACAGGCATTGGCGCGGACTAACTCTTCTGCAGGTCGACCTTCATCGTGGACACCGCGTGCATCCTCTACTTCCACACATTCTATTGCACCGACACCTCCATCAGCTGCCACCTCCAGCCGTGATACAAGGAAGCAGGCACAACCACCACTATCTGCCAAGAGCACACCTACCGGGCCTGCATAGAGTTCTTCTTCTTCCATGGCATCAACAGGGCATACAAGTGATATTATTTGTCGTCGTTGTAAGGGAAGAGGTCATTATGCGAGAGAATGCAAATCTCAGCGTGTGATGATTGCTACCGAGGATGGTGGGTATGAGTCCGCTAGTGACTATGATGAGGAGACTTTGGCTCTCATTACACGTGAAGAACACGGTGGACATCAATACCATTGTTACACCCACAGCACCTACTGCTACATACACTGGACCAATTACTAGAGCTCGCGCACGCCAATTAAATTATCAGGTACTTTCGTTTCTTAGTAATGATTCTAATGTTCATGAGAATATGATGCTGCCTAAATTGGATACATTTGTCTTACTTACAAATGAAGGGCCTGGCATGGATAAGAGGGATGAACACTGGAGCAAGACCAGGCATGGACATAATGGCATGTGCAAGGGGAACAAGAACGGAGTTACAAGTGATGATTTCAGGACATTGAAGCCACCTTAATGCGTGCATGAAGCCTTGGACGAAATATACAAGATGCCACTTCATAAATTTCGTCCAGAGGCTATTATAGGTGCTGCGTCACCTTATTATTGGGCCAGGCCCATGTAATTTCGAAATACTTGAGTATAGGCTGTTTTTAGAGTCCGTATGTGTCGGGAAACAAGAGATAGGGTTGGTTTCGGACCCCTCCTTCAAGGGCCATGAAATCCCCTCCTCTTCCTCCATATATACAGCCCTTAGGGCACCGTTTAGACTTTGGGGTTTTGTTTAGATTAAAAGTTCGCCATAGCTGCAACTTCGCGTACTTCGTTTGTGTTCAACGACCAGACCAAGACGTCACAGAACCCCACCTTGATCAATAAAGCTTTCATCTTATATTTGCAATATCCGGATTGCAAATCTTAGTTTCTTGCTTGTTCTTCGTTTACTTGCAGGAGATAGACCCTCGTGGTCAGGTTGATTGTGCTCCGGCGTGGTCAATAACCTCTCGGAGTTGGTTTAGCGATTGCTAAGGCGCGACGTCCTCGCATGTTCGTAGTCGGATCGTCAAAGTCTACTCCACCAAAAACGATAGCTATCATCTCATCGAAAGATCGGGACACCCCCGCCTCTATCAGGGGTCCTACAGTCAGTCGGCTCTGATACCAACTTGTGGCGCCCCCGGCTCAATCGTGCACTAATCATACACGCAAATGCACACGATCAGGCCTAAGGACTCACGGGAAGATATCACAACACAACTCTAAAACATAAATAAAGTCATACAAGCTATATATTACAAGCCAGGGGCCTCGAGGGCTCGAATACATAAGCTTGCATACAAGCATCAGCGGAAGCATCAGATATCTGAGTACAGATATTAAAAGAGAAACAGAAATGCCTTTAGAAAGGCGGGGCAAAATAAAACACTATGATTGAAAGGCGCATGCCTCCAGCCTGGGACCCTCCGAACCTGATGAGGACATCAATACCATTGTTACACCCACAGCCCCTGCTGCTATACATACTGGACCAATTACTAGAGCTCGCGCATGCCAATTAAATTATCAGGTACTTTCGTTTCTTGGTAATGATTCTAATGTTCATGAGAATATGATGCTGCCTAAATTGGATACATTTGTTTTGCTTACAAATGAAGGGCCTAGCTTGGACAAGAAAGAGGAACCTTGGAGCAAGTTCAAGCATGGAGATGATGGCATGCGCAAGGGGAACAAGAACGGAGTTACAAGTGATGATTTCAGGACTTTGAAGCCACCATAATGAGTGCAGGAAGCCTTGGACGAAATATACAAGATGCCACTTCATAAATTCGTCCAGAGGCTATTATAGGTGCTGCGTCACCTTATTATTGGGCCAGGCCCATGTAATTTCGAAATACTTGAGTATAGGCTGTTTTTAGAGTCCGTATGTGTGGGGAAACAAGAGATAGGGTTGGTTTCGGACCCCTCCTTCAAGGGCCACGAAATCCCCCCCTCTTCCTCCATATATACAACCCTTAGGGCACCGTTTAGACTTTGGGTTTTGTTTAGATTAAAAGTTCGCCATAGCTGCAACTTCGTGTACTTCGTTTGTGTTCAACGACTAGACCAAGACGTCACAGAACCCCACCTTGATCAATAAAGCTTTCATCTTATATTCGCAATATCCAGATTGCAAATCTTAGTTTCTTGCTTGTTCTTCGTTTGCTTGCAGGACATAGACCCTCGTGGTCAGGTTGATTGTGCTCCGGCGTGGTCAATAACCTCTCGGAGTTGGTTTAGCGATTGCTAAGGCGCGACGTCCTCGCACGTTCGTAGTCGGATCGTCAAAGTCTACTCCACCAAAAATGATAGCTATCATCTCATCGAAAGATCGGGACACCCTCGCCTCTATCAAGTGGTATCAGATTTTCAGGTTGCTCGGTGAGATTTTACAGTTTTTTGTAGTTTAGATCGAGTCTGTTCTTCATACCTACAGTCCACGAAAAAGCCAAAAAAAGATTAGGGTTAGTTCATCATATCCGAACCAATCTGAGCCTTTGCATAATCTTTTTAGGGTTTTTTGCTTTGTTGAATTTGCGGTTGCATCGTCGTGTCTAGTTGCTGGTCTTAGCGTCTAGTCCTTTAGAGTTTCGAGTCTGGTCATAAGTTGTCACGCCGCCGCCGCACCATCATCATCGCCCCTGCCATCTACCACCACCGCTTATCCGCCACCGCTCTGAATCCATATACCATCACCGATCTGTATCCATATACCACCACCGATCCGTATCCATATACCACCACCGCTACCATATACAACCACCATATATCCACCACCAATCCGAGTTCTTTTCATATTAGGTTTGTTTTCGAGATCCATCTAGTTTCCGATTCGTGTTTCCTTGCCTGAGTAGGTTTCGGAAGAAAAAAAAGTCTGGAGACCCCCGGGCAGTTTTTGGGCCAAAATTTTGGCAGTCAAAAATATTTTTTCCCTCTCCTATTTTTAGGTCCCAGGGAGCGTTTTGAGACACTTGCATCATAGTGATTTTTTGTCGCACTATTTCGTCGTCGCTGCCCTGATTTCCGAAAAAAAAAATTTGTCAAAAAAAATTTCGTGCCAATCCTGTTAGTTTGACTTGGGAAGAGTTTTGAGACACTCGCCATTATAGTGATTTTTTGCAAAAAAAAAGGGGAGCGCAAAACAAATGAATTTTTTTTAGGGTGTGCTCTTCCCTTGTTTACGTGCCGCGCCGTGATTTTGTTAGTTTTCTAGGCTCGCGTCTCTAGTACGGTCTAGCCTAGGACCAGCACAGTACCGTCGTTGAGCGTTTATTCAACTTTGCATCTCTGAATTGATTATTGCTGACATTTCTGCTACTATATCATAAGCCTTCCCAGCTCCACATACATCTACATCGTGCGTTTGACACCACCTGGCAATCGCTCTGCCCAATCTTTGAGAGTTTTGACTACAACGGTGGCCGATCACCACCTGCTGCTTGGTAAGAACTGGTAAGCATTTGAGATTCGCTTGACGGATTTGTGATACACCACCACCACCACTTCCTGGTAGTCTATAGGATCATATTTTTGTGTGTTTCTATTGCTGCTAACCATGGCAGGATCACAAGCCGATGAGACTGATTGGGAGAACATGACGAACAAACAGCTACATGATAAATTTTAGCAAATGACGAGTGGACAGGTGCAAGATGTGCTAAACAGATTTGAAGAAGCCATGGAGAAGATAGATGGAATTGAGAAGACGTTCGAAACAAAGCTCGATAACAAGTTTAATGAATTGCTCGCGCGTCTTCCACAACCACCACCGGCTGCACCTGTCGCACCTCTACAACAACAACAACGTCGCCTTCCAAATCAAGTGGGACGAGCACAGCGCGTTCCCCTTGAGCCTGGTCAAACTTCTGGTGCCGCTGCACCTACTGTTGATGCTTCTATGGCTCCTGTTGCTGCTGAGGAGGACGATTATGCGGGCGATTACAAGGATGAGGTTGATCAAAATCAGAACTACGTACCAGCACCAGGTCGTCCACATGCCAATAATCGCAATGGTAGGGCTGCATTACCAGCTCAGGTACGAGATCATGACCATCTTCCTAAACTGAAATTGAATATTCCACCATTTGAGGGTAGATATGTTCCTGATATATATCTTACTTGGGAGTTAGAAACTGAACAACATTTTACATGTTTACAATATCCCGAGGAGAGACGTGTTGCTGCTGCTGTTTGTGCTTTTACTAGTTTTGCATGTGTATGGTGGTCTGAACATTGTAGATTATATCCTATTCCAGCTACGTGGGCTGCTTTGAAAACTGCTATGCGTACTCGTTGGGTTCCACCATATTATCAACATGAATTACTTCAAAAATTGCAGCGCTTAAGACAAGGAAAAAATTCTGTAGAAGAATATTATCAGGAATTACAAACTGGCATGATTAGATGTGGTATTGTTGAGGAGAATGAAGCTATGCTTGCACGTTTCATGGGTGGATTAAATAGAGAGATTCAGACCATTCTAGAGTATAAGGAGTATAATAATATCACTCGTTTATTCCATCTTGCTTGTAAAGCTGAACGTGAAGTGCAGGATCGACAGGCATTGGCGCGAACTAATTTTTCTGCAGGTCGATCTTCATCATGGACACCGCGTGCCTCCTCTACTCCCACACGTCCTACTGCGGCACCACTGACTTCAGCCGCCAATTCAAACCAAGATACAAGAAAACAGGCACCACCACCACCATCTGCCAAGAGTACACCTTCTGGGCCTGCCCAGAGCTCTTCTTCATCTATGGCATCAACAGGGCACACACATGATATTATTTGTCGTCGTTGTAAGGGAAGAGGTCATTATGCGAGAGAATGCCAATCTCCGCGTGTTATGATTGCTACTGAGGATGGTGGGTATGAGTCCGCTAGTGACTATGATGAGGAGAGTTTGGCTCTTATTACAAGTGAAGAACATGGTGGAGATGATTCTGATCATGAGACGCAATACATGGCTCCTGAAGACGCTGACAGGTATGAATGTTTAGTTGCTCAACGTGTTTTGAGTGTGCAGGTCACACAAGCTGAGAAAAATCAGAGGCATAATTTGTTCCATACAAAGGGAGTTGTGAAGGAACGTTCTGTTCGCGTCATCATAGATGGAGGGAGCTGCAACAACTTGGCTAGCATGGAGATGGTGGAGAAGCTATCTCTCACCACAAGACCACATCCACATCCTTACTATATCCAATGGTCCAACAACAGCGGCAAGGTTAAGGTAACACGTACTGTTCGTGTGCATTTTAGTATCTCTACATATGCTGATTATGTTGATTGTGATGTGGTACCCATGCAAGCATGTTCATTATTACTTGGTAGACCATGGCAATTTGATAAAAATTCTGTACACCATGGTAGAAACAATCAGTATACTCTTGTTCATAAGGATAAACATATTACTTTGCTTCCTATGACTCCTGATTCTATTTTGAAAGATGATATTAATAGAGCTAGTAAAGCAAAACAGGAGAAAAATAAGAGTGAAAATCAGATTGTGGCAAAAGAATTTGAGCAACAAATGAAGCCTAATAATAAACCATCTAGTGTTGCTTCTGAAATTAAATTGAAAAGTGCATGTTTACTTGCCACCAAATCTGATATTGATGAGCTAGATTTCAGCAAATCTGTTTGCTATGCTTTTGTGTGCAAAGAGGCGTTATTTTCATTCGAGGACGTGCCTTCCTCTTTGCCTCCTGCGGTCACTAACATTTTGCAGGAGTTCGCTGACGTCTTTCCACAAGACGTGCCACCGGGATTACCACCTATTCGCGGGATTGAGCATCAGATTGACTTAATTCCCGGTGCTTCGTTGCCAAACCGTGCGCCATACCGTACCAATCCAAGGGAGAGGAAGGAGATTATGCGTCAAGTACAGGAGCTGCTCGACAAAGGTTATATACGCAAATCTCTTAGTCCTTGTGCTGTTCCTATTATACTAGTGCCAAAAAAGGATGGTACGTCGCGTATGTGTGTTGATTGTAGAGGCATTAATAATATTACTATTCGTTATCGTCATCCTATTCCTAGGCTAGATGATATGCTTGATGAATTGAGTGGCTCTACAATATTCTCCAAAGTTTATTTGCGTAGTGGATACCGTCAAATTCGTATGAAATTGGGAGATGAATGGAAAACAACATTTAAAACTAAGTTCGGTTTATATGAGTGGTTAGTCATGCCTTTTGGGTTAACTAATGCACCTAGTACTTTCATGAGATTAATGAACGAAGTTTTACGTGCTTTCATTGGATGATTTGTCGTAGTTTACTTTGATGATATATTGATTTATAGCAGATCTTTGGAGGAACATTTGGAACATTTACGTGTTGTTTTTATTGCTCTACGTGATGCACGTTTGTTTGGTAACTTTGGGAAGTGCACCTTTTGCACCGACCGAGTATCTTTTCTTGGCTATGTTGTTACTCCACAGGGAATTGAAGTTGATAAAGCCAAGATTGAAGCTATTGAGAGTTGGCCGCAGCCCAAAACGGTCACACAAGTGAGGAGTTTCCTTGGCCTCGCTGGTTTCTATAGGCGTTTTGTGAGAGATTTCAGTACCATTGCTGCACCTCTCAACGAGCTTACAAAGAAGGATGTGCCTTTTGTTTGGGGTACCGCACAGGAAGAAGCCTTCACGGTGTTGAAAGATAAGTTAACACATGCTCCTTTACTCCAACTTCCTGATTTTAATAAGACTTTTGAGCTTGAATGTGATGCTAGTGGAATTGGATTAGGAGGTGTGTTATTACAAGATGGCAAACCTGTTGCATACTTTTCTGAAAAATTGAGTGGGCCTAGTCTGAATTACTCTACTTATGATAAGGAATTATATGCTCTTGTTCGGAATTTGGAAATATGGCAACATTATTTATGGCCCAAAGAATTTGTTATTCATTCTGATCATGAATCTTTGAAACATATTAAAAGTCAAGCCAAACTGTACCGTAGACATGCTAAATGGGTTGAATTCATTGAGACTTTCCCTTATGTCATTAAACACAAGAAGGGTAAAGAAAATGTTATTGCTGATGCATTGTCTCGTCGTTATACTATGCTTTCACAACTTGACTTTAAAATATTTGGTTTGGAGACCATCAAAGATCAATATGTGCATGATCCGGAATTTAAAGATGTATTGCAGAATTGTAAAGAAGGGAGAACATGGAACAAGTTCGTCGTTAACGATGGATTTGTGTTTCGTGCTAACAAGCTATGCATTCCAGCTAGCTCCGTTTGTCTTTTGTTGTTGCAGGAGGCGCATGGAGGAGGATTAATGGGACACTTTGGCGTAAAGAAGACAAAGGATGTACTTGCTACACATTTCTTTTGGCCAAAGATGAGACGGGATGTTGAGCGCTTTGTTGCTCGCTGCACTACATGTCAAAAAGCTAAGTCACGACTCAATACTCATGGTTTATATATGCCTTAGCCTGTACCTAGTGTTCCATGGGAGGATATATCTATGGACTTTGTTTTGGGTTTACCTCAAACAAAGAAGGGGAGGGATAGCATATTTGTTGTCGTGGATAGGTTCTCAAAAATGGCACACTTTATACCATGTCATAAAAGCGATGATGCTGCTAATGTTGCTGATTTGTTCTTTTGTGAAATTATTCGCTTGCATGGTGTGCCAAATACTATTGTTTCAGATCGTGATACCAAATTTCTTAGCCACTTTTGGAGATGTTTATGGGCTAAGTTGGGGACTAAACTGCTTTTTAGTACTACTTGTCACCCCCAAACTGATGGACAAACTGAAGTAGTCAATAGAACTTTGTCTACTATGCTTAGGGCTGTTTTGAAGAATAACAAGAAAATGTGGGAAGAATGCTTGCCTCATATTGAAATTGTGGCTAAGAAAATGTGGGAAGAATGCTTGCATGCTGTGCCAAATACCAAGCATTCTTCCCACATTTTCTTGTATCTCGGTTGGAATTGGCGGCTGAAGTCAGTGGTGCCGCAGTAGGACGTGTGGGAGTAGAGGAGGCACGCGGTGTCCATGATGAAGATCGACCTGCAGAAAAATTAGTTCGCGCCAATGCCTGTCGATCCTGCACTTCACGTTCAGCTTTACAAGCAAGATGGAACAAACGAGTGATATTATTATACTCCTTATACTCTAGAATGGTCTGAATCTCTCTATTTAATCCACCCATGAAACGTGCAAGCATAGCTTCATTCTCCTCAACAATACCACATCTAATCATGCCAGTTTGTAATTCCTGATAATATTCTTCTACAGAATTTTTTCCTTGTCTTAAGCGCTGCAATTTTTGAAGTAATTCACGTTGATAATATGGTGGAACCCAACGAGTACGCATAGCAGTTTTCAAAGCAGCCCACGTAGCTGGAATAGGATATAATCTACAATGTTCAGACCACCATACACATGCAAAACTAGTGAAAGCACAAACAGCAGCAGCAACACGTCGTTCCTCGGGATATTGTAAACATGTAAAACGTTGTTCAGTTTCTAACTCCCAAGTAAGATATATATCAGGAACATATCTACCCTCGAATGGTAGAATATTCAATTTTAATTTAGGAAGATGGTCATGATCTCGTACCTGAAGTGGTGGTGCAGACCTACCATTGCGATTATTTGCATGTGGACGACCTGGTGCTGGTGGTTGCACGTAGTTATGATTTTGATCAACCTCATCCTCATAATCGCCCGCGTAATCATCCTCCTCCTCGAAACCAGCAGCAGCAGGAGCAGGAGCCAAAGAAGCATGAACAGTAGGTACAGCAGCACCAGAAGTTTGGCCATCCTCAAGAGGAACACGCTTCGCTCGTCCGAACTGATTTGGAAGGGGGCGTTGTTGTTGTCGTTGCAGAGGTGCGACAGGTGCAGCCGGTGGTGGTTGGGGAAGACGCGTGAGCAATTCATTAAACTTGTTATCCAGCTTTGTCTCGAACGACTTCTCCATGCCATCTATCTTCTCCATGGCCTCTTCAAATCTGTTTAGCACATCTCCCACCTGGCCACTCATCATTTGCTGAAATTTATCATGCAACTCCTTGTTCGTCATGTTCTCCCAGTCAATCTCGTCGGCTTGTGATCCTGCCATGGTTAGCAGCAATAGAAACACACAAGAATATGATCCTACAGACTACTAGAAAGTGGTGGTGGTGTGGTGTGGTGTCACAAATCCGTCAAGCAAATCTCAAATTCTTACCAGTTCTTACCCAGCAGCAGGTGGTGATCGGCAACCTTTGTAGTCAAAACTCTCAGAGCTTGGACAGAGCGATTGCCAGGTGGTGTCAAACGCACGATGTAGATGTATGTGGAGCTGGGAAGGCTTATGATGAACTAACCCTAAATTTTTTTTTGGCTTTTTCCTGGACTGTAGGTATGAAGAACAGACTCGATCTAAACTACGAAAAACTGTAAATCTCACCGAGCAACCTGGGAATCTGATACCACTTGATAGAGGCGAGGGTGTCCCGATCTTTCGATGAGATGATAGCTATCGTTTTTGGTGGAGTAGACTTTAACGATCCGACTACGAACGTGCGAGGACGTCGCGCCTTAGCAATCGCTAAACCAACTCCGAGAGGTTATTGACCACGCCGGAGCACAATCAACCTGACCACGAGGGTCTATCTCCTGCAAGCAAACGAAGAACAAGCAAGAAACTAAGATTTGCAATCTGGATATTGCGAATATAAGATGAAAGCTTTATTGATCAAGGTGGGGTTCTGTGACGTCTTGGTCTGGTCGTTGAACACAAACGAAGTACGCGAGGTTGCAGCTATGGCGAACTTTTAATCTAAACAAAACCCAAAGTCTAAACGGTGCCCTAAGGGCTGTATATATGGAGGAAGAGGAGGGGATTTCGTGGCCCTTGAAGGAGGGGTCCGAAACCAACCCTATCTCTTGTTTCCCCACACATACGGACTCTAAAAACAGCCTATACTCAAGTATTTCGAAATTACATGGGCCTGGCCCAATAATAAGGTGACGCAGCACCTATAATAGCCTCTGGACGAAATTTATGAAGTGACATCTTGTATATTTCGTCCAAGGCTTCCTGCACTCATTATGGTGGCTTCAAAGTACTGAAATCATCACTTGTAACTCCGTTCTTGTTCCCCTTGTGCATGCCATCATCTCCATGCTTGAACTTGCTCCAAGGTTCCTCTTTCTTGTCCAAGCTAGGCCCTTCATTTGTAAGCAAAACAAATGTATCCAATTTAGGCAGCATCATATTCTCATGAACTTTAGAATCATTACGAAGAAACGAAAGTACCTGATATTTTAATTGGCGTGCGCGAGCTCTAGTAATTGGTCCAGTATGTATAGAAGCAGGGGTTGTGGGTGTAACAATGGTATTGATGTCCTCATCAAATGGTTCCATGTTCGGATAGTTAGGGATGTGTAACGGACGAACGGACCACGTATTCGGATTCGTCTCGAAATTCTGAGCAACTTTCATGTACAAAGTTTTTCGATCTGAGCTACGGATTATTTTCCAAGATTTTACAAAGATTTAATCATTTTCTGGAATTAACAGAATTATATTATTCAACATTATCCAAAACAGTACATGGTGACGTCAGCACGACATAAGCATTGCATCAGCAGTCAACAAGAGGGCTGACAAGGTCAAACCTGACCAGTGGGTCCCACATGTCATAGACTCAGCTCTATTTTAGGTTTTTAATTAAACTAAACAGAGTTAATTAGAGAGTGGGGTCCACATGTCAGTGTCACATTAGAGTTAAATTAATTATTTTCACTAATCTAATTAGTAAATTAGCAACTGACAAGGTGGGGCCCATATGTCAGTGACTGGTCAGCGCCAGTCAACACGTTGACCTGGTCAACAGGTCGACGGGGTCACCTTGGCCCACTGGCCAGTGACCCTGACTGTAGCCCCAGCCGGCCAGGTCAGCTCCGGCGACCGGAGTTGCTCCGGTGAGCTCCCGACGCGGCGGAGGGGCTCGGCCAGCGGCGGAAATCGCGCACAGGTGACCAAATCGTGCGTTTTCGGGCGCGTTCGAACGGCCGTTCCATCTCACGTCAATCTACGGCACCAAAACGAGCAGGGGAGGCCGGCAGGGCCACCGGCGTTGAGCCGTGGTGATGAGGACATCAATACCATTGTTACACCCACAGCCCCTGCTTCTATACATACTAGACAAATTACTAGAGCTCGCGCACGCCAATTAAAATATCAGGTACTTTCGTTTCTTGGTAATGATTCTAAAGTTCATAAGAATATGATGCTGGCTAAATTGGATACATTTGTTTTGCTTACAAATGAAGGGCCTAGCTTGGACAAGAAAGAGGAACCTTGGAGCAAGTTCAAGCATGGAGATGATGGCATGCACAAGGGGAACAAGAACGGAGTTACAAGTGATGATTTCAAGACTTTGAAGCCACCATAATGAGTGCAGGAAGCCTTGGACGAAATATACAAGATGTCACTTCATAAATTTCATCCAGAGGCTATTATAGGTGCTGCGTCACCTTATTATTGGGCCAGGCCCATGTAATTTCGAAATACTTGAGTATAGGCTGTTTTTAGAGTCCGTATGTGTGGGGAAAGAAGAGATAGGGTTGGTTTCGGACCCCTCCTTCAAGGGCCACGAAATCCCCTCCTCTTCCTCCATATATACAGCCCTTAGGGCACCGTTTAGACTTTGGGTTTTGTTTAGATTAAAAGTTCGCCATAGCTGCAACTTCGCGTACTTCGTTTGTGTTCAACGACCAGACCAAGACGTCACAGAACCCCACCTTGATCAATAAAGCTTTCATCTTATATTCGCAATATCCAGATTGCAAATCTTAGTTTCTTGCTTGTTCTTCGTTTGCTTGCAGGAGATAGACCCTCGTGGTCAGGTTGATTGTGCTCCGGCGTGGTCAATAACCTCTCGGAGTTGGTTTAGCGATTGCTAAGGCGCGACGTCCTCGCACGTTCGTAGTCGGATCGTCGAAGTCTACTCCACCAAAAACGATAGCTATCATCTCATCGAAAGATCGGGACACCCTCGCCTCTATCAAGTGGTATCAGATTTCCAGGTTGCTCGGTGAGATTTTACAGTTTTTCGTAGTTTAGATCGAGTCTGTTCTTCATACCAACAGTCCACGAAAAAGCCAAAAAAAAATTAGGGTTAGTTCATCATATCCGAACCAATCTGAGCCTTTGCATAATCTTTTTAGGTTTTTGCTTTGTTGAATTTGCGGTTGCATCGTCGTGTCTAGTTGCTGGTCTTAGCATCTAGTCCTTAGAGTTTCGAGTTCTGTCACAGTTTGTCACGCCGCCGCCGCACCATATACCACCACCGCTGCCATATACCGCCACCGCTGCCATATCCTACCACCGCTGCCATATACCATCACCGCAGCCATATTCTACCACCATATATCCACCACCAATCCGAGTTCTTTTTATATTAGATTTGTTTTCGAGACCCATCTATTTTCCGATTCGTGTTTCCTTGCCTGAGTAGGTTTCGAAAAAAAAAGTCTGGAGACCCCCGGGCAGTTTTTAGGCCAAAATTTTGGCAGTCAAATTTTTTTTCCCTATCCTATTTTTAGGTCCCAGGGAGCGTTTTGAGACACTCGCCATCATAGTGATTTTTTGTCGCACTTTTTCGTCGTCGCTGCCCTGATTTCCGAAAAAAAAAATTGTCAAAAAAAATTTCATGCCAATCCTGATAGTTTGACTTGGGAAGAGTTTTGAGACACTCGCCATTATAGTGATTTTTTTTGCAAAAAAAAAGGAGCGCAAAAAAAAACGAATTTTTTTTTAGAGTGTGCTCTTCCCTTGTTTATGTGTCGCGCCGTGATTTTGTTAGTGTTCTAGGCTCGCGTCTCTAGTACGGTCTAGCCTAGGACCAGCACAGTACCGTCGTTGAGCGTTTATTCAACTTTGCATCTCTTAATTGATTATTGCTGACCCTTTTTGCTACCATATCATAAGCCTTCCCAGCACCACATACATCTACGTCGTGCGTTTGACACCACCTGGCAATCGCTCTGTCCAATCTTTAAGAGTTTTGACTACAATGGTTGCCGATCACCACCTGCTGCTGGGTAAGAACTGGTAAGCATTTGAGATTCGCTTGATGGTTTTGTGATACACCACAACCACCACTTCCCAGTAGTCTGTAGGATCATATTCTTGTGTGTTTCTATTGCTGCTAACCATGGCGGGATCACAAGCCGATGAGACTGATTGGGAGAACATGACGAACAAACAGCTACATGATAAATTTCAGCAAATGATGAGTGGACAGGTGCAAGATGTGCTAAACAGATTTGAAGAGGCCATGGAGAAGATAGACGGAATTGAGAAGACGTTCGAAACAAAGCTCGATAACAACTTTAATGAATTACTCGCGCGTCTTCCACAACCACCGCCGGCTGCACCTGTCGCACCTCTACAACAACAACAACGTCGCCTTCCAAATCAAGTGGGACGAGCACAGCGCGTTCCCCTTGAGCCTGGTCAAACTTTTGGTGCCGCTGCACCTACTGTTGATGCTTCTATGGCTCCTGCTGCCGCTGAGGAGGACGATTATGCGGGCGATTACGAGGATGAGGTTGATCAAAATCAGAACTACATGCAACCACCACCACCAGGTCGTCCACATGCAAATAATCGCAATGGTAGGGCTGCATTACCAGCTCAGGTACGAGATCATGACCATCTTCCTAAACTGAAATTGAATATTCCACCATTTGAGGGTAGATATGTTCCTGATGTATATCTTACTTGGGAGTTAGAAACTGAACAACGTTTTACATGTTTACAATATCCCGAGGAGAGACGTGTTGCTGCTGCTGTTTGTGCTTTTACTAGTTTTGCATGTGTATGGTGGTCTAAACATTGTAGATTATATCCTATTCCAACTACTTGGGCTGCTTTGAAAACTGCTATGCGTACTCGTTGGGTTCCACCATATTATCAACGTGAATTACTTCAAAAATTGCAGCGCTTAAGACAAGGAAAAAATTCTGTAGAAGAATATTATCAAGAATTACAAACTGGCATGATTAGATGTGGTATTGTTGAGGAGAATGAAGCTATGCTTGCACGTTTTATGGGTGGATTAAATAGAGAGATTCAGACCATTCTAGAGTATAAGGAGTATAATAATATCACTCGTTTATTCCATCTTGCTTGTAAAGCTGAACGTGAAGTGCAGGATCGACAGGCATTGGCGCGGACTAACTTTTCTGCAGGTCGACCTTCATCGTGGACACCGCGTGCATCCTCTACTTCCACACATTCTATTGCACCGACACCTCCATCAGCTGCCACCTCCAGCCGTGATACAAGGAAGCAGGCACAACCACCACTATCTGCCAAGAGCACACCTACCGGGCCTGCACAGAGTTCTTCTTCTTCCATGGCATCAACAGGGCATACAAGTGATATTATTTATCGTCGTTGTAAGGGAAGAGGTCATTATGCGAGAGAATGCAAATCTCAGCGTGTGATGATTGCTACCGAGGATGGTGGGTATGAGTCCGCTAGTGAGTATGATGAGGAGACTTTGGCTCTCATTACACGTGAAGAACACGGTGGAGATGATTCTGAACAAGAGACGCAATACATGGCTCCTGAAGACGCTGACAGGTATGAATGTTTAGTTGCTCAACGTGTTTTGAGTGTGCAGGTCACAAAAGCTGAGCAAAATCAGAGGCATAATTTTTTCCATACAAAGGGAGTTGTGAAGGAACGTTCTGTTCGCGTCATCATAGATGGAGGGAGCTGCAACAACTTGGCTAGCATGGAGATGGTGGAGAAGCTCTCTCTCACCACAAGACCACATCCACATCCTTACTATATCCAATGGTTCAACAACAGCGGCAAGGTTAAGGTAACAGGTACTGTTCGTGTGCATTTTAGTATCTCTACGTATGCTGATTTTGTTGATTGTGATGTGGTACCCATGCAAGCATGTTCCTTATTACTTGGTAGACCATGGCAATTTGATAAAAGTTCTGTACACCATGGTAGAAACAATCAGTATACTCTTGTTCATAAGGATAAACATATTACTTTGCTTCCTATGTCTCCTGATTCTATTTTGAAAGATGATATTAATAGAGCTAGTAAGGCAAAACAGGAGCAAAATAAGAGTGAAAATCAGATTGTGGCAAAAGAATTTGAGCAACAAATGAATCCTCATAATAAACCATCTAATGTTGCTTCTGAAATTAAATTGAAAAGTGCATGTTTACTTGCCACCAAATCTGATATTGATGATCTAGATTTCAGCAAATCTGTTTGCTATGCTTTTGTGTGCAAAGAGGCATTATTTTCATTCGAGGACATGCCTTCCTCTTTGCCTCCTGCTGTTACTAACATTTTGCAAGAGTTCGCCGACGTCTTTCCACAAGATGTGCCTCCGGGATTACCACCTATTCGAGGGATTGAGCATCAGATTGACTTAATTCCCGGTGCATCGCTACCCAACCGTGCACCATACCGTACTAATCCAGAGGAGACGAAGGAGATTATGCGTCAAGTCCAGGAGTTGCTCGACAAAGGTTATATACGCGAATCCCTTAGTCCTTGTGCTATTCCTATTATTCTAGTGCCGAAAAAGGATGGTACATCGCGTATGTGTGTTGATTGTAGAGGCATTAATAATATTACTATTCGTTATCGTCATCCTATTCCTAGACTAGATGATATGCTTGATGAATTGAGTGGCTCTACAATATTCTCCAAAGTTGATTTGCGTAGTGGATACCATCAAATTCGTATGAAATTGGGGGATGAATGGAAAACAGCATTTAAAACAAAGTTTGGATTATATGAGTGGTTAGTCATGCCTTTTGGGTTAACTAATGCACCTAGTACTTTCATGAGATTAATGAACGAAGTTTTACGTGCTTTCATTGGACGATTTGTGGTAGTCTATTTTGATGATATACTGATTTATAGCAGATCTTTGGAGGAACATTTGGAACATTTACGTGCTGTTTTTATTGCTTTACGTGATGCACGTTTGTTTGGTAACCTTTTGTTTGGGGTACCGCACAGGAAGAAGCCTTCACGGTGTTGAAAGATAAGTTAACACATGCTCCTTTACTCCAACTTCCTGATTTTAATAAGACTTTTGAGCTTGAATGTGATGCTAGTGGAATTGGATTAGGAGGTGTGTTATTACAAGATGGCAAACCTGTTGCATACTTTTCTGAAAAATTGAGTGGGCCTAGTCTGAATTACTCTACTTATGATAAGGAATTATATGCTCTTGTTCGGACTTTGGAAACATGGCAACATTATTTATGGCCCAAAGAATTTGTTATTCATTCTGATCATGAATCTTTGAAACATATTAAAAGTCAAGCCAAACTGAACCGTAGACATGCTAAATGGGTTGAATTCATTGAGACTTTCCCTTATGTCATTAAACACAAGAAGGGTAAAGAAAATGTTATTGCTGATGCATTGTCTCGTCGTTATACTATGCTTTCACAACTTGACTTTAAAATATTTGGTTTGGAGACCATCAAAGATCAATATGTGCATGACGCTGAATTTAAAGATGTATTGCAGAATTGTAAGGAAGGGAGAACATGGAACAAGTTCGTCGTTAACGATGGATTTGTGTTTCGTGCTAACAAGCTATGCATTCCAGCTAGCTCCGTTCGTCTTTTGTTGTTGCAGGAGGCGCATGGAGGAGGATTAATGGGACACTTTGGCGTGAAGAAGACGGAGGATATACTTGCTACACATTTCTTTTGGCCAAAGATGAGACGGGATGTTGAGCGTTTTGTTGCTCGCTGCACTACATGTCAAAAAGCTAAGTCACGACTCAATCCTCATGGTTTATATATGCCTTTGCCTGTACCTAGTGTTCCTTGGGAGGATATATCTATGGACTTTGTTTTAGGTTTACCTCGAACAAAGAAGGGGAGGGATAGCATATTTGTTGTCGTGGATAGGTTCTCGAAAATGGCACACTTTATACCATGTCATAAAAGCGATGATGCTGTTAATGTTGCTGATTTGTTCTTTCGTGAAATTATACGCTTGCATGGTGTGCGAAATACTATTGTTTCAGATCGTGATACTAAATTTCTTAGCCACTTTTGGAGATGTTTATGGGCTAAGTTGGGGACTAAACTGCTTTTTAGTACTACATGTCACCCCCAAACTGATGGACAAACTGAAGTAGTCAATAGAACATTGTCTACTATGCTTAGGGCTGTTTTGAAGAATAACAAGAAAATGTGGGAAGAATGCTTGCCTCATATTGAATTTGCTTATAATCGTTCATTGCATTCTACTACTAAGATGTGTCCTTTTGAAATTGTGTATGGTTTCCTTCCTCGTGCACCAATTGATTTGTTGCCTCTTCCATCTTCGGAGAAGGTTAATTTTGATGCTAAACAACGTGCTGAATTGATCTTAAAAATGCATGAGTTAACTGATGAGGACATCAATACCATTGTTACACCCACAGCCCCTGCTTCTATACATACTGGACCAATTACTAGAGCTCGCGCACGTCAATTAAAATATCAGGTACTTTCGTTTCTTGGTAATGATTCTAAAGTTCATGAGAATATGATGCTGCCTAAATTGGATACATTTGTTTTGCTTACAAATGAAGGGCCTAGCTTGGACAAGAAAGAGGAACCTTGGAGCAAGTTCAAGCATGGAGATGATGGCATGCACAAGGGGAACAAGAACGGAGTTACAAGTGATGATTTCAGGACTTTGAATCCACCATAATGAGTGCAGGAAGCCTTGGACGAAATATACAAGATGTCACTTCATAAATTTCGTCCAGAGGCTATTATAGGTGCTGCGTCACCTTATTATTGGGCCAGGCCCATGTAATTTCGAAATACTTGAGTATAGGCTGTTTTTAGAGTTCGTATGTGTGGGGAAACAAGAGATAGGGTTGGTTTCGGACCCCTCCTTCAAGGGCCACGAAATCCCCTCCTCTTCCTCCATATATACAGCCCTTAGGGCACCGTTTAGACTTTGGGTTTTGTTTAGATTAAAAGTTCGCCATAGCTGCAACTTCGCGTACTTCGTTTGTGTTCAACGACCAGACCAAGACGTCACAGAACCCCACCTCGATCAATAAAGCTTTCATCTTATATTCGCAATATCCAGATTGCAAATCTTAGTTTCTTGCTTGTTCTTCGTTTGCTTGCAGGAGATAGACCCTCGGGGTCAGGTTGATTGTGCTCCGGCGTGGTCAATAACCTCTCGGAGTTGGTTTAGCGATTGCTAAGGCGCGACGTCCTCGCACGTTCGTAGTCGGATCGTCAAAGTCTACTCCACCAAAAACGATTGATATCATCTCATCGAAAGATCGGGACACCCTCGCCTCTATCAATATACTGATTTATAGCAGATCTTTGGAGGAACATTTGGAACATTTACGTGCTGTTTTTATTGCTTTACGTGATGCACGTTTGTTTGGTAACCTTGGGAAGTGCACCTTTTGCACCGACCGAGTATCTTTTCTTGGCTATGTTGTTACTCCACAGGGAATTGAAGTTGATAAAGCCAAGATTGAAGCTATTGAGAGTTGGCCACAGCCCAAAACGGTCACTCAAGTGAGGAGTTTTCTTGGACTCGCTGGTTTCTATAGGCGTTTTGTGAGAGATTTCAGCACCATTGCTGCACCTCTCAATGAGCTTACAAAGAAGGATGTGCCTTTTGTTTGGGGTACCTCACAGGAAGAAGCCTTCACGGTATTGAAAGATAAGTTGACACATGCTCCTTTACTCCAACTTCCTGATTTTAATAAGACTTTTGAGCTTGAATGTGATGCTAGTGGAATTGGATTAGGAGGTGTTTTATTACAAGATGGCAAACCTGTTGCATACTTTTCTGAAAAATTGGGTGGGCCTAGTCTGAACTATTCTACTTATGATAAAGAATTATATGCTCTTGTTCGGACCTTAGAAACATGGCAACATTATTTATGGCCCAAAGAATTTGTTATACATTCTAATCATGAATCTTTGAAACACATTAAAAGTCAAGCAAAACTGAACCGTAGACATGCTAAATGGGTTGAATTTATTGAGACTTTCCCTTATGTCATTAAACACAAGAAGGGTAAAGAAAATGTTATTGCTGATGCATTGATGAGGACATCAATACCATTGTTACACCCACAGCCCCTGCTTCTATACATACTGGACCAATTACTAGAGCTCGCGCACGCCAATTAAACTATCAGGTACTTTCGTTTCTTGGTAATGATTCTAAAGTTCATGAGAATATGATGCTGCCTAAATTGGATACATTTGTTTTGCTTACAAATGAAGGGCCTAGCTTGGACAAGAAAGAGGAACCTTGGAGCAAGTTCAAGCATGGAGATGATGGCATGCACAAGGGGAACAAGAACGGAGTTACAAGTGATGATTTCAGGACTTTGAAGCCACCATAATGAGTGCAGGAAGCCTTGGACGAAATATACAAGATGTCACTTCATAAACTTCGTCCAGAGGCTATTATAGGTGCTGCGTCACCTTATTATTGGGCCAGGCCCATGTAATTTCGAAATACTTGAGTATAGGCTGTTTTTAGTGTCCGTATGTGTGGGGAAACAAGAGATAGGGTTGGTTTCGGACCCCTCCTTCAAGGGCCATGAAATCCCCTCCTCTTCCTCCATATATACAGCCCTTAGGGCACCGTTTAGACTTTGGGTTTTGTTTAGATTAAAAGTTCGCCATAGCTGCAGCTTCGCGTACTTCGTTTGTGTTCAACGACCAGACCAAGACGTCATAGAACCCCACCTTGATCAATAAAGCTTTCATCTTATATTCGCAATATCCAGATTGCAAATCTTAGTTTCTTGCTTGTTCTTCGTTTGCTTGCAGGAGATAGACCCTCGTGGTCAGGTTGATTGTGCTCCGGCGTGGTCAATAACCTCTCGGAGTTGGTTTAGCGATTGCTAAGGCGCGACGTCCTCGCACGTTCGTAGTCGGATCGTCAAAGTCTACTCCACCAAAAATGATAGCTAACATCTCATCGAAAGATCGGGACACCCTCGCCTCTATCAAGTGGTATCAGAGCCCCAGGTTGCTCGGTGAGACTTACAGTTTTTCGTAGTTTAGATCGAGTCTGTTCTTCATACCTACAGTCCAGGAAAAAGCCAAAAAAAAAAATTTAGGGTTTGTTCATCATATCCGAACCAATCTGAGCCTTTGCATAATCTTTTTAGGGTTTTTGCTTTGTTGAATTTGCGGTTGCATCGTCGTGTCAAGTTGCTGGTCTTAGCGTCTAGTTCTTTAGAGTTTCGAGTTCTGTTCATAAGTTGTCACGCCGCCGCCGCACCATCATCATCGCCCCTACCATATACCACCACAGATTATCTGCTATTTCTCTGAGTCCATATACCACCACCGATCCGAGTCCATATACCACCACCGATCCGAGTCCATATACCACCACCAATCCGAGCCAACATATACTACCATCATATACCATCACCAGTCCGAGTTCCACCATATTCATCTCTGCCACCAGTCCTAGTCCGAGTCCAGTATTTATTCCTTTATTTTAGAGTTCCAGATCACGCGATACTACGAGTCGTGAACAAGTCGGATTCCCCAATTTTCGTGCTACCCGCAGAAGAAAAATAGTTCCAGTTTTTTTTTAAAAAAAAAAAAACTAAGTCTGGAAAATTCTGGCTAGGCAGTTTTTAGACCATTTGTAGACTTTTTCGAAAAAAAATTGTTGCGGAGCAAAAAAAAAAAAAGAGGAAAAAAAAGTGCAAAAAAAAAAAATTTATTCAGAGTGTGCTCCTCCCTTGTTTACGTGCAGCGCCGTCATTTTTGTTAGTGTTCTAGGCTCGCGTCTCTAGCACGGTCTAGCCTAGGACCAGCACAGTACCGTCGTTGAGAGTTTATTCAACATTGCATCTCTGAATTGATTATTGCTGACCCTTTTTGCTACCATATCATAAGCCTTCCCAGCTCCACATACATCTACATCGTGCGTTTGACACCACCTGGCAATCGCTCTGTCCAAGCTCTGAGAGTTTTGACTACAAAGGTTGCCGATCACCACCTGCTGCTGGGTAAGAACTGGTAAGAATTTGAGATTTGCTTGACGGATTTGTGACACCACACCACACCACCACCACTTTCTAGTAGTCTGTAGGATCATATTCTTGTGTGTTTCTGTTGCTGCTAACCATGGCAGGATCACAAGCCGACGAGATTGACTGGGAGAACATGACGAACAAGGAGTTGCATGATAAATTTCAGCAAATGATGAGTGGCCAGGTGGGAGATGTGCTAAACAGATTTGAAGAGGCCATGGAGAAGATAGATGGCATGGAGAAGTCGTTCGAGACAAAGCTGGATAACAAGTTTAATGAATTGCTCACGCGTCTTCCCCAACCACCACCGGCTGCACCTGTCGCACCTCTGCAACGAGAACAACAACGCCCCCTGATGAGGACATGACTACCTTGGATACGACCAAAAATATTGCATACATGTATATTTGTGAGGTGATTTCTAATGCAAACTATGCAATAATTTATTTGTGTCATCCACGACAAAAATACTTCACAAACTTTTGTGCCATGTCTAATTGCAGGTGTATGGGACATTTGTACAATTCACATATGAAGATAAGGGAAAAAGAGAAGTTTAGTTGCTATTCAAAAAGTCCTCTCACGTCACTTTTGGGCCAAGAGAAGATAGAGTCCAAGTCTCTCACGTTCTGGATTCAGATTCGGACTGCACAGACATACCTGACTCAAAACGCCAAGAACTTTTTCATACGGACTCCGAATTGGGTGATTCTTTTTTTGTTGGAAAGTAGATTTCGTGCTCTTTCCAACCCAATTGGATTCACCTTAAAATTCATCCGGAGCTATGAGTTATTGACGAAACAATCTGACGCTGCAGCAGAATCCGAGTCAAACTACAAGTCCAAAGGTGTTGCATCACCTCCACTTGGGCCCATGAGCCTTGTACGACCTAGGGTTAGTTTTAGGCTGCCTTGGGACGTCCTCCCACCTCCTTGGCCGCCACCCCTTACTCCTATATAAGTAGATCCATCTAGTAGCTTTTTCCTTGGGATTTGTTTAGTTAAAAGTTAGCCATTGCAACTTCGTGTACTTCGTTTGTGTCCAACGACCAGACCAAGACCGCTTTCGGATCCCCACCTTTATCAATACTTCATCTATATTCACAATATTCAGATTGCATTATCATATTCTTGCTTGTTCTTCGATTGCGTGCAGGAATAGACCTTCGTGGTCAGGCTGATCGTGCTTTCAGCATCGTCAGTAACCTCGGGAGATTGGTTTAGCGATTGCTAAGGCACAACGTCGTGCACGTTTGTAGTCGGATTGTCAAAGTCGACTCCACCAAATCGATAGTTATCATCTCATCGAAAGATCGGGACACCCCTCGCCTCTGTTTTGCGCAGTGTTCAGTAAAACAGGCATATCTTTTTCATACGAAGTCTGTTTTGGCTCCGTGAGTACTCAAATTAAAGCTAGCGACGAGCCGCATCAAAATAGTTGCAGAAGCTTGTTCAATATTTGACACCTCAAAATCGGCTTCTAAATAGGTCTTTTTGCCCTCCGAAGTTCGTGAACACAGCTTGTTCCAGTTTTTCAGGCCAGTTTTAGAATTTTTTGACTCCTCATATCAACTCGGAATTGAGTGATTCTTTTTGCATTTGAAAGCTTGAGTCAGTGCCATTCTTGAGAAAAATTATCATAAAATTGGCACAAACTTTTATAGAATAAAGTTGGAGAGAGAATTATTGGTATATGCTACTTGGTAGTTATTTCTCATCATTATCTTTACTGCCATTGTGATCTTCACTTATATTTTGCTGTCCAGAGCTACTTCATATCCTTTATTGATGCTAGTTGTGCTACGCCATGACCTCATTAGTGTTCTAGGCTCGCGTCTCTAGTCCGGTCTAGCCTAGGACCAGCACAGTACCGTCGTTGAGCGTTTATTCAACATTGCATCTCTGAATTGATTATTGCTAATCTTTTGCTACCATATATAGCCAACCCAGCTCCACATATTTCTACACCGTGTATACGTACATTCGTCTGGCAATCGCTTTACTCAATCTTCGGAGTTATTTGACACCGCTGGTTGCCCGTCACCACCTGCTGCATGGTAAGAACTTGTAAGATATTGATATTTGCTTTACTGTGAGCGCTTTACCACCACATCCTAGTAGTTCATAGGAACATTATTCTCGATTTTTTTTGTTTCTACTAATCATGGCAGGTTCCGGAGTTGTTAGTTCTTGGGCTTCATCGATCGTGGGAGATTTGCCATCACCTAAGAAAATACAACAACCGTCACAAGAGGAGCAACAACATCAGAATGCACATAATCAGGTTAATGTTTCCATGCCACCATTTACTGGTCGTTTTAGGCCTGATTTATATATTGAATGGGAGTACGAAATTAATGCTATATTTGCTTCCAATAATTTTGATGAGCGTGGAAAATTTCAAGCCGCGGTTAGTACTTTCAGTAGCTTTGCTTTAGTTTGGTGGAGTGAATACCGTCGGTTAAACCCTGATTATATACCTACTACTTGGGATGGTTTAAAACATGTCATGAGAGATAGATTCGTAGATGTTCATTATACTCGTGGCATGATTAGAAAACTACAACATTTAAAACAAGGTAGTGACACCGTAATAAAATATTATGATGATTTACAAACTACCTTGTTGCACTCATTTTTAGAAGAAAGTGAAGAAGATTTTATGGATAGATTTTGGGGAGGATTAAACCGTGATATTCAAGAGATACTAATTCATGAAGAGTGTTATCCTATGGACCATTTGTTTCGTCTTGCTTGCAAAGCTGAACAGGAAATAAAACGACGTGTTGCCCACAAGGAGAACAAGCGTACGGTGCACATTCCAAGTGTTGATACAGATGTTTCTTCAACTACTAGGCGTACTATGACAACCACATCCGTTGTTGCGATGACTACATCATCTCCACCATGTGATACATCACCACCGAGAGTGCCTACATCATCTGAGTTGATCATAAGAGGTAATGACAAAGGTACATATTTTTCCACTTTCACATGAGAATGATGCATGCCTAGTTAACTTGAATACATCATGTGTTGAGTTACCTATTGATTTGGGCACGTCACCTATTTTAGAGAATTGTGTTACAGTCATGAATGCGTCATGTGATCAAACAACTGAAATACCAACAATTTTTAGTGCACCCATTGAATTAACTGTTGATGCAAAAGAACCAATGTTTAATCATTTTAATATGACCTCTAATCTTGGTGATGATTCTGTGACCAATGACTTATTGCATGTTTGCTTATTTAAGCATGTTGTAGCATGTAAATTTGATGCAACTAAGGTTTATTCACCAATGTTAGGATGGTTTAATGATGAACATTGTCAACCTTTTGAAATGAATAAGAGCTTCACTTATATGTGCAAACTGAGTTGCAATATTTTCATGCCTTCTACTTCTTGTGATAATATTTTGGCTTTAGATTTTATGAACTATGAAGGTTACTCATGTATACATGTGTCATATATGCAAAAACTAAGGGAAGTAAAACTGGATGACATATACATATACAACATGTACACCTTGTCTCTTTTGTTAGCCACATTTCAGATTAAGCAACGCCGAGGACGGCTTTGTTTTCAAGAAGTGGAGGATGATGAGGACATGAATACCTTGGATACGACCAAAAATATTGCATACATGTATATTTGTGAGGTGATTTCTAATGCAAACTATGCAATAATTTATTTGTGTCATCCAGGACAAAAATACTTCACAAACTTTTGTGCCATGTCTAATTGCAGGTGTATGGGACATTTGTACAATTCATATATGAAGATAAGGGAAAACGAGAAGTTTAGGTGCTGTTCAAAAAGTCCTCTCACGTCACTTTTGGGCCAAGAGAAGATAGAGTCCAAGTCTCTCATGTTCTGGATTCAGATTCGGACTGCACAGACATACCTGACTCAAAACGCCAAGAACTTTTTCATACGGACTCCGAATTGGGTGATTCTTTTTTTGTTGGAAAGTAGATTTCGTGCTCTTTCCAACCCAATTGGATTCACCTTAAAATTCATCCGGAGCTATGAGTTATCGACGAAACAATCTGACGCTGTAGCAGAATCCGAGTCAAACTACAAGTCCAAAGGTGTTGCATCACCTCCACTTGGGCCCATGAGCCTTGTACGACCTAGGGTTAGTTTTAGGCTGCCTTGGGACGTCCTCCCACCTCCTTGGCCGCCACCCCTTACTCCTATATAAGTAGATCCATCTAGTAGCTTTTTCCTTGGGATTTGTTTAGTTAAAAGTTAGCCATTGCAACTTCGTGTACTTCGTTTGTGTCCAACGACCAGACCAAGACCGCTTTCGGATCCCCACCTTTATCAATACTTCATCTATATTCGCAATATTCAGATTGCATTATCATATTCTTGCTTGTTCTTCGATTGCGTGCAGGAATAGACCTTCGTGGTCAGGCTGATCGTGCTTTTAGCATCGTCAGTAACCTCGGGAGATTGGTTTAGCGCTTGCTAAGGCACAACGTCGTGCACGTTTGTAGTCGGATCGTCAAAGTCAACTCCACCAAATCGATAGTTATCATCTCATCGAAAGATCGGGACACCCCCTCCTCTATCACCATGGCAGGATCACAAGCCGACGAGATTGACTGGGAGAACATGACGAACAAGGAGTTGCATGATAAATTTCAGCAAATGATGAGTGGCCAGGTGGGAGATGTGCTAAACAGATTTGAAGAGGCCATGGAGAAGATAGATGGCATGGAGAAGTCGTTCGAGACAAAGCTGGATAACAAGTTTAATGAATTGCTCACGCGTCTTCCCCAACCACCACCGGCTGCACCTGTCGCACCTCTGCAACGACAACAACAACGCCCCCTTCCAAATCAGTTCGGACGGGCGAAGCGTGTTCCTCTTGAGGATGGCCAAACTTCTGGTGCTGCTGTACCTACTGTTGATGCTTCTTTGGCTCCTGCTCCTGCTGCTGCTGGTGCCGAGGAGGAGGATGATTACGCGGGCGATTATGAGGATGAGGTTGATCAAAATCATAACTACGTGCAACCACCAGCACCAGGTCGTCCACATGCAAATAATCGCAATGGTAGGTCTGCACCACCACTTTAGGTACGAGATCATGACCATCTTCCTAAATTAAAATTGAATATTCCACCATTCGAGTGTAGATATGTTCCTGATATATATCTTACTTGGGAGTTAGAAACTGAACAACGTTTTACATGTTTACAATATCCCGAGGAACGACGTGTTGCTGCTGCTGTTTGTGCTTTCACTAGTTTTGCATGTGTATGGTGGTCTGAACATTGTAGATTATATCCTATTCCAGCTACATGGGCTGCTTTGAAAACTGCTATGCGTACTCGTTGGGTTCCACCATATTATCAACGTGAATTACTTCAAAAATTGCAGCGCTTAAGACAAGGAAAAAATTCTGTAGAAGAATATTATCAGGAATTACAAACTGGCATGATTAGATGTGGTATTGTTGAGGAGAATGAAGCTATGCTTGCACGTTTCATGGGTGGATTAAATAGAGAGATTCAGACCATTCTAGAGTATAAGGAGTATAATAATATCACTCGTTTATTCCATCTTGCTTGTAAAGCTGAACGTGAAGTGCAGGATCGACAGGCATTGGCGCGAACTAATTTTTCTGCAGGTCGATCTTCATCATGGACACCGCGTGCCTCCTCTACTCCCACACGTCCTACTGCGGCACCACTGACTTCAGCCGCCAATTCCAACCGAGATACAAGAAAACAGGCACCACCACCACCATCTGCCAAGAGTACACCTTCTGGGCCTGCCCAGAGCTCTTCTTCATCTATGGCATCCACAGGGCACACACATGATATTATTTGTCGTCGTTGTAAGGGAAGAGGTCATTATGCGAGAGAATGCCAATCTCCGCGTGTTATGATTGCTACTGAGGATGGTGGGTATGAGTCCGCTAGTGATTATGATGAGGAGACTTTGGCTCTTATTACAAGTGAAGAACACGGTGGAGATGATTCTGATCATGAGACGCAATACATGGCTCCTGAAGACGCTGACAGGTATGAATGTTTAGTTGCTCAACGTGTTCTGAGTCTGCAGGTCACACAAGCTGAGCAAAATCAGAGGCATAATTTGTTCCATACAAAGGGAGTTGTGAAGGAACGTTCTGTTCGCGTCATCATAGATGGAGGGAGCTGCAACAACTTGGCTAGCATGGAGATGGTGGAGAAGCTATCTCTCACCACAAGACCACATCCACATCCTTACTATATCCAATGGTTCAACAACAGCGGCAAGGTTAAGGTAACACGTACTGTTCGTGTGCATTTTAGTATCTCTACATATGCTGATTATGTTGATTGTGATGTGGTACCCATGCAAGCATGTTCATTATTACTTGGTAGACCATGGCAATTTGATAAAAATTCTGTACACCATGGTAGAAACAATCAGTATACTCTTGTTCATAAGGATAAACATATTACTTTGCTTCCTATGACTCCTGATTCTATTTTGAAAGATGATATTAATAGAGCTAGTAAAGGAAAACAGGAGAAAAATAAGAGTGAAAATCAGATTGTGGCAAAAGAATTTGAGCAACAAATGAAGCCTAATAATAAACCATCTAGTGTTGCTTCTGAAATTAAATTGAAAAGTGCATGCTTACTTGCCACCAAATCTGATATTGATGATCTAGATTTCAGCAATTCTGTTTGCTATGCTTTTGTGTGCAAAGAGGCGTTATTTTCATTCGAGGACGTGCCTTCCTCTTTGCCTCCTGCGGTCACTAACATTTTGCAGGAGTTCGCTGACGTCTTTCCACAAGACGTGCCACCGGGATTACCACCTATTCGCGGGATTGAGCATCAGATTGACTTAATTCCCGGTGCTTCGTTGCCAAACCGTGCGCCATACCGTACCAATCCAGAGGAGACGAAGGAGATTATGCGTCAAGTACAGGAGTTGCTCGACAAAGGTTATATACGCGAATCCCTTAGTCCTTGTGCTGTTCCTATTATTCTAGTGCTGAAAAAGGATGGTACATCGCGTATGTGTGTTGATTGTAGAGGCATTAATAATATTACTATTCGTTATCGTCATCCTATTCCTAGACTAGATGATATGCTTGATGAATTGAGTGGCTCTACAATATTCTCCAAAGTTGATTTGCGTAGTGGATACCATCAAATTCGTATGAAATTGGGGGATGAATGGAAAACAGCATTTAAAACAAAGTTTGGATTATATGAGTGGTTAGTCATGCCTTTTGGGTTAACTAATGCACCTAGTACTTTCATGAGATTAATGAACGAAGTTTTACGTGCTTTCATTAGACGATTTGTGGTAGTCTATTTTGATGATATACTGATTTATAGCAGATCTTTGGAGGAACATTTGGAACATTTACGTGCTGTTTTTATTGCTTTATGTGATGCACGTTTGTTTGGTAACCTTGGGAAGTGCACCTTTTGCACCGACCGAGTATCTTTTCTTGGCTATGTTGTTACTCCACAGGGAATTGAAGTTGATAAAGCCAAGATTGAAGCTATTGAGAGTTGGCCACAGCCCAAAACGGTCACTCAAGTGAGGAGTTTTCTTGGCTCGCTGGTTTCTATAGGCGTTTTGTGAGAGATTTCAGCACCATTGCTGCACCTCTCAATGAGCTTACAAAGAAGGATGTGCCTTTTGTTTGGGGTACCTCACAGGAAGAAGCCTTCACGGTATTGAAAGATAAGTTGACACATGCTCCATTACTCCAACTTCCTGATTTTAATAAGACTTTTGAGCTTGAATGTGATGCTAGTGGAATTGGATTAGGAGGTGTTTTATTACAAGATGGCAAACCTGTTGTATACTTTTCTGAAAAATTGAGTGGGCCTAGTCTGAACTATTCTACTTATGATAAAGAATTATATGCTCTTGTTCGGACCTTAGAAACATGGCAACATTATTTATGGCCCAAAGAATTTGTTATACATTCTGATCATGAATCTTTGAAACACATTAAAAGTCAAGCAAAACTGAACCGTAGACATGCTAAATGGGTTGAATTTATTGAGACTTTCCCTTATGTCATTAAACACAAGAAGGGTAAAGAAAATGTTATTGCTGATGCATTGTCTCGTCGTTATACTATGCTTTCACAACTTGACTTTAAAATATTTGGTTTGGAGACCATCAAAGATCAATATGTGCATGATGCTGAATTTAAAGATGTATTGCAGAATTGTAAGGAAGGGAGAACATGGAACAAGTTCGTCGTTAACGATGGATTTGTGTTTCATGCTAACAAGCTATGCATTCCAGCTAGCTCCGTTCGTCTTTTGTTGTTGCAGGAGGCGCATGGAGGAGGATTAATGGGACACTTTGGCGTGAAGAAGACGGAGGATATACTTGCTACACATTTCTTTTGGCCAAAGATGAGACGGGATGTTGAGCGTTTTGTTGCTCGCTGCACTACATGTCAAAAAGAAGGGTCACGACTCAATCCTCATGGTTTATATATGCCTTTGCCTGTACCTAGTGTTCCTTGGGAGGATATATCTATGGACTTTGTTTTAGGTTTACCTCGAACAAAGAAGGGGAGGGATAGCATATTTGTTGTCGTGGATAGGTTCTCGAAAATGGCACACTTTATACCATGTCATAAAAGCGATGATGCTGTTAATGTTGCTGATTTGTTCTTTCGTGAAATTATACGCTTGCATGGTGTGCCAAATACTATTGTTTCAGATCGTGATACTAAATTTCTTAGCCACTTTTGGAGATGTTTATGGGCTAAGTTGGGGACTAAACTGCTTTTTACTACTACATGTCACCCCCAAACTGATGGACAAACTGAAGTAGTCAATAGAACATTGTCTACTATGCTTAGGGCTGTTTTGAAGAATAACAAGAAAATGTGGGAAGAATGCTTGCCTCATATTGAATTTGCTTATAATCGTTCATTGCATTCTACTACTAAGATGTGTCCTTTTGAAATTGTGTATGGTTTCCTTCCTCGTGCACCAATTAATTTGTTGCCTCTTCCATCTTCGGAGAAGGTTAATTTTGATGCTAAACAACGTGCTGAATTGATCTTAAAAATGCATGAGTTAACTAAGGAGAACATTGAGCGTATGAATGCTAAATATAAACTTGCTGGAGATAAGGGTAGAAAACATGTTGTGTTTGCACCTAGAGATCTTGTTTCGTTACATTTGCGTAAGGATAGATTTCCTGATTTGCGCAAATCAAAGCTAATGCCACATGCTGATGGTCCTTTTAAGGTGTTAGAGAAAATAAATGATAATGCATATAAACTTGAGCTGCCTGCAGATTTTGGGGTTAGCCCCACTTTTAACATTGCAGATCTGAAGCCTTATTTGGGTGAGGAAGATGAGCTTCCGTCAAGGATGACTTCATTTCAAGAAGGGGAGGATGATGAGGACATCAATACCATTGTTACACCCACAGCCCCTGCTTCTATACATACTGGACCAATTACTAGAGCTCGCGCACGCCAATTAAAATATCAGGTACTTTCGTTTCTTGGTAATGATTCTAAAGTTCATGAGAATATGATGCTGCCTAAATTGGATACATTTGTTTTGCTTACAAATGAAGGGCCTAGCTTGGACAAGAAAGAGGAACCTTGGAGCAAGTTCAAGCATGGAGATGATGGCACGCATAAGGGGAACAAGAACGGAGTTACAAGTGATGATTTCAGGACTTTGAAGCCACCATAATGAGTGCAGGAAGCCTTGGACGAAATATACAAGATGTCACTTCATAAATTTCGTCCAGAGGCTATTATAGGTGCCGTGTCACCTTATTATTGGGCCAGGCCCATGTAATTTCGAAATACTTGAGTATAGGCTGTTTTTAGAGTCCGTATGTATGGGGAAACAAGAGATAGGGTTGGTTTCGGACCCCTCCTTCAAGGGCCACGAAATCCCCTCCTCTTCCTCCATATATACAGCCCTTAGGGCACCGTTTAGACTTTGGGTTTTGTTTAGATTAAAAGTTCGCCATCGCTGCAACTTCGCGTACTTCGTTTGTGTTCAACGACCAGACCAAGACGTCATAGAACCCCACCTTGATCAATAAAGCTTTCATCTTATATTCGCAATATCCAGATTGCAAATCTTAGTTTCTTGCTTGTTCTTCGTTTGCTTGCAGGAGATAGACCCTCGTGGTCAGGTTGATTGTGCTCCGGCGTGGTCAATAACCTCTCGGAGTTGGTTTAGCGATTGCTAAGGCGCGACGTCCTCGCACGTTCGTAGTCGGATCGTCAATGTCTACTCCACCAAAAACGATAGCTATCATCTCATCGAAAGATCGGGACACCCTCGCCTCTATCAAGTCGTATCAGATTCCCAGGTTGCTCGGTGAGATTTACAGTTTTTCGTAGTTTAGATCGAGTCTGTTCTTCATACCTACAGTCCAGGAAAAAGCCAAAAAAAAAATTTAGGGTTAGTTCATCATATCCGAACCAATCTGAGCCTTTGCATAATCTTTTTAGGGTTTTTGCTTTGTTGAATTTGCGGTTTGATAGAGGCGAGGGTGTCCCGATCTTTCGATGAGATGATATCTATCGTTTTTGGTGGAGTAGACTTTGATGATCCGACTACGAACGTGTGAGGACGTCGCGCCTTAGCAATCGCTAAACCAACTCCGAGAGATTATTGACCACGCCGGAGCACAATCAACCTGCCCCCCAGGGTCTATCTCCTGGAAGCAAACGAAGAACAAGCAAGAAACTAAGATTTGCAATCTGGATATTGCGAATATAAGATGAAAGCTTTATTGATCGAGGTGGGGTTCTGTGACGTCTTGGTCTGGTTGTTGAACACAAACGAAGTACGCGAAGTTGCAGCTATGGCGAACTTTTAATCTAAGCAAAACCCAAAGTCTAAACGGTGCCCTAAGGGCTGTATATATGGAGGAAGAGGGGGGGATTTCGTGGCCCTTGAAGGAGGGGTGCGAAACCAACCCTATCTCTTGTTTCCCCACACATACGGACTCTAAAAATAGCCTATACTCAAGTATTTCGAAATTACATGGGCCTGGCCCAATAATAAGGTGACGCAGCACCTATAATAGCCTCTGGACGAAATTTATGAAGTGGCATCTTGTATATTTCGTCCAAGGCTTCCTGCACTCCTTATGGTGGCTTCAAAGTCCTGAAATCATCACTTGTAACTCCGTTCTTGTTCCCCTTGCGCATGCCATCATCTCCATGCTTGAACTTGCTCCAAGGTTCCTCTTTCTTGTCCAAGCTAGGCCCTTCATTTGTAAGCAAAACAAATGTATCCAATTTAGGCAGCATCATATTCTCATGAACATTAGAATCATTACCAAGAAACGAAAGTACCTGATAACTTAATTGGCGTGCGCGAGCTCTAGTAATTGGTCCAGTATGTATAGCAGCAGGGGCTGTGGGTGTAACAATGGTATTGATGTCCTCATCATCCTCCCCTTCTTGAAATGAAGTCGTCCTCGATGGAAGCTCATCTTCCTCACCCAAATAAGGCTTCAAATCTGCAATGTTAAAAGTGGGACTAACCCCAAAATCTGCAGGCAGCTCAAGTTTATATGCGTTATCATTTATTTTCTCTAACACCTTAAAAGGACCATCAGCACGTGTCATTAGCTTTGATTTGCGCAAATCAGGAAATCTATCCTTACGCAAATGTAACCAAACAAGATCTCCAGGTGCAAACACAACATGTTTTCTACCCTTATCTCCAGCAAGTTTATATTTAGCATTCATACGCTCAATGTTCTCCTTAGTTAACTCATGCATTTTTAAGATCAATTCAGCACGTTGTTTAGCATCAAAATTAACCTTCTCCGAAGATGGAAGAGGCAACAAATCAATAGGTGCACGAGGTAGGAAACCATATACAATTTCAAAAGGGCACATCTTAGTAGTAGAATGCAACGAACGATTATAAGCAAATTCAATATGAGGCAAGCATTCTTCCCACATTTTCTTATTATTCTTCAAAACAGCCCTAAGCATAGTAGCCAAAGTTCTATTGACTACTTCAGTTTGTCCATCAGTTTGGGGGTGACAAGTAGTACTAAAAAGCAGTTTAGTCCCCAACTTAGCCCATAAACATCTCCAAAAGTGGCTAAGAAATTTGGTATCACGATCTGAAACAATAGTATTTGGCACACCATGCAAGCAAATAATTTCACGAAAGAACAAATCAGCAACATTAGCAGCATCATCGCTTTTCTGACATGGTATAAAGTGTGCCATTTTCGAGAACCTATCCACGACAACAAATATGCTATCCCTCCCCTTCTTTGTTCGAGGTAAACCCAAAACAAAGTCCATAGATATATCCTCCCATGGAACACTAGGTACAGGCAAAGGCATATATAAACCATGAGGATTGAGTCGTGACTTAGCTTTTTGACATGTAGTGCAGCGAGCAACAAAGCGCTCAACATCCCGTCTCATCTTTGGCCAAAAGAAATGTGTAGCAAGTACATCCTCCGTCTTCTTTACGCCAAAGTGTCCCATTAATCCTCCTCCATGCGCCTCCTGCAACAACAAAAGACGAACGGAGCTAGCTGGAATGCATAGCTTGTTAGCACGAAACACAAATCCATCGTTAACGACGAACTTGTTCCATGTTCTCCCTTCTTTACAATTCTGCAATACATCTTTAAATTCAGCATCACGCACATATTGATCTTTGATGGTCTCCAAACCAAATATTTTAAAGTCAAGTTGTGAAAGCATAGTATAACGACGAGACAATGCATCAGCAATAACATTTTCTTTACCCTTCTTGTGTTTAATGACATAAGGGAAAGTCTCAATGAATTCAACCCATTTAGCATGTCTACGGTTCAGTTTGGCTTGACTTTTAATATGTTTCAAAGATTCATGATCAGAATGAATAATAAATTCTTTGGGCCATAAATAATGTTGCCATGTTTCCAAAGTCCGAACAAGAGCATATAATTCCTTATCATAAGTAGAGTAATTCAGACTAGGCCCACTCAATTTCTCAGAAAAGTATGCAACAGGTTTGCCATCTTGTAATAACACACCTCCTAATCCAATTCCACTAGCATCACATTCAAGCTCAAAAGTCTTATTAAAATCAGGAAGTTGGAGTAAAGGAGCATGTGTTAACTTATCTTTCAACACCGTGAAGGCTTCTTCCTGTGCGGTACCCCAAACAAAAGGCACATCCTTCTTTGTAAGCTCGTTGAGAGGTGCAGCAATGGTACTGAAATCTCTCACAAAACGCCTATAGAAACCAGCGAGGCCAAGGAAACTCCTCACTTGTGTGACCGTTTTGGGCTGCGGCCAACTCTCAATAGCTTCAATCTTGGCTTTATCAACTTCAATTCCCTGTGGAGTAACAACATAGCCAAGAAAAGATACTCGGTCGGTGCAAAAGGTGCACTTCCCAAGGTTACCAAACAAACGTGCATCACGTAGAGCAATAAAAACAACACGTAAATGTTCCAAATGTTCCTCCAAAGATCTGCTATAAATCAATATATCATCAAAGTAAACTACCACAAATCGTCCAATGAAAGCACGTAAAACATCGTTCATTAATCTCATGAAAGTACTAGTGCATTAGTTAACCCAAAAGGCATGACTAACCACTCATATAAACCGAACTTAGTTTTAAATGCTGTTTTCCATTCATCTCCCAATTTCATACGAATTTGATGGTATCCACTACGCAAATCAACTTTGGAGAATATTGTAGAGCCACTCAATTCATCAAGCATATCATCTAGCCTAGGAATAGGATGACGATAACGAATAGTAATATTATTAATGCCTCTACAATCAACACACATACGCGACGTACCATCCTTTTTTGGCACTAGTATAATAGGAACAGCACAAGGACTAAGAGATTCGCGTATATAACCTTTGTCGAGCAGCTCCTGTACTTGACGCATAATCTCCTTCGTCTCCTCTGGATTGGTACGGTATGGCGCACGGTTTGGCAACGAAGCACCGGGAATTAAGTCAATCTGATGCTCAATCCCGCGAATAGGTGGTAATCCCGGTGGCACGTCTTGTGGAAAGACGTCAGCGAACTCCTGCAAAATGTTAGTGACCGCAGGAGGCAAAGAGGAAGGCACGTCCTCGAATGAAAATAACGCCTCTTTGCACACAAAAGCACAGCAAACAGAATTGCTGAAATCTAGCTCATCAATATCAGATTTGGTGGCAAGTAAGCATGCACTTTTCAATTTAATTTCAGAAGCAACACTAGATGGTTTATTATTAGGCTTCATTTGTTGCTCAAATTCTTTTGCCACAATCTGATTTTCACTCTTATTTTTCTCCTGCTTTGCTTTACTAGCTCTATTAATATCATCTTTCAAAATAGAATCAGGAGTCATAGGAAGCAAAGTAATATGTTTATCCTTATGAACAAGAGTATACTGATTGTTTCTACCATGGTGTACAGAATTTTTATCAAATTGCCATGGTCTACCAAGTAATAATGAACATGCTTGCATGGGTACCACATCACAATCAACAAAATCAGCATATGTAGAGATACTAAAATGCACACGAACAGTACGTGTTACCTTAACCTTGCCGCTGTTGTTGAACCATTGGATATAGTAAGGATGTGGATGTGGTCTTGTGGTGAGAGATAGCTTCTCCACCATCTCCATGCTAGCCAAGTTGTTGCAGCTCCCTCCATCTATGATGACGCGAACAGAACGTTCCTTCACAACTCCCTTTGTATGGAACAAATTATGCCTCTGATTTTGCTCAGCTTGTGTGACCTGCACACTCAAAACACGTTGAGCAACTAAGCATTCATACCTGTCAGCGTCTTCAGGAGCCATGTATTGCGTCTCATGATCAGAATCATCTCCACCGTGTTCTTCACTTGTAATAAGAGCCAAAGTCTCCTCATCATAATCACTAGCGGACTCATACCCACCGTCCTCAGTAGCAATCATAACACGCGGAGATTGGCATTCTCTCGCATAATGACCTCTTCCCTTACAACGACGACAAATAATATCATGTGTGTGCCCTGTTGATGCCATAGATGAAGAAGAGCTCTGGGCAGGCCCAGAAGGTGTACTCTTGGCAGATGGTGGTGGTGGTGCCTGTTTTCTTGTATCTCGGTTGGAATTGGCGGCTGAAGTCAGTGGTGCCGCAGTAGGACGTGTGGGAGTAGTGATAGAGGCGGGGGTGTCCCGATCTTTCGATGAGATGATAGCTATCGATTTGGTGGAGTCGACTTTGACGATCCGACTACAAACGTGCACGACGTTGCGCCTTAGCAATCGCTAAACCAATCTCCCGAGGTTATTGACGATGCTGAAAGCACGATCAGCCTGACCACGAAGGTCTATTCCTGCACGCAATCGAAGAACAAGCAAGAATATGATAATGCAATCTGAATATTGCGAATATAGATGAAGTATTGATAAAGGTGGGGATCCGAAAGCGGTCTTGGTCTGGTCGTTGGACACAAACGAAGTACACGAAGTTGCAATGGCTAACTTTTAACTAAACAAATCCCAAGGAAAAAGCTACTAGATGGATCTACTTATATAGGAGTAAGGGGTGGCAGCCAAGGAGGTGGGAGGACGTCCCAAGGCAGCCTAAAACTAACCCTAGGTCGTACAAGGCTCATGGGCCCAAGTGGAGGTGATGCAACACCTTTGGACTTGTAGTTTGACTCGGATTCTGCTACAGCGTCAGATTGTTTCGTCGATAACTCATAGCTCCGGATGAATTTTAAGGTGAATCCAATTGGGTTGGAAAGAGCACGAAATCTACTTTCCAACAAAAAAAGAATCACCCAATTCGGAGTCCGTATGAAAAAGTTCTTGGTGTTTTGAGTCAGGTATGTCTGTGCAGTCCGAATCTGAATCCAGAACGTGAGAGACTTGGACTCTATCTTCTCTTGGCCCAAAAGTGACGTGAGAGGACTTTTTGAACAGCACCTAAACTTCTCGTTTTCCCTTATCTTCATATGTGAATTGTACAAATGTCCCATACACCTCACAAATATACATGTATGCAATATTTTTGGTCGTATCCAAGGTATTCATGTCCTCATCATTTTCAATTTAATTTCAGAAGCAACACTAGATGGTTTATTATTAGGCTTCATTTGTTGCTCAAATTCTTTTGCCACAATCTGATTTTCACTCTTATTTTTCTCCTGTTTTGCTTTACTAGCTCTATTAATATCATCTTTCAAAATAGAATCAGGAGTCATAGGAAGCAAAGTAATATGTTTATCCTTATGAACAAGAGTATACTGATTGTTTCTACCATGGTGTACAGAATTTTTATCAAATTGCCATGGTCTACCAAGTAATAATGAACATGCTTGCATGGGTACCACATCACAATCAACATAATCAGCATATGTAGAGATACTAAAATGCACACGAACAGTACGTGTTACCTTAACCTTGCCGCTGTTGTTGAACCATTGGATATAGTAAGGATGTGGATGTGGTCTTGTGGTTAGAGATAGCTTCTCCACCATCTCCATGCTAGCCAAGTTGTTGCAGCTCCCTCCATCTATGATGACGCGAACAGAACGTTCCTCCACAACTCCCTTTGTATGGAACAAATTATGCCTCTGATTTTGCTCAGCTTGTGTGACCTGCACACTCAAAACACGTTGAGCAACTAAACATTCATACCTGTCAGCGTCTTCAGGAGCCATGTATTGCGTCTCATGATCAAAATCATCTCCACTGTGTTCTTCATTTGTAATAAGAGCCAAAGTCTCCTCATCATAATCACTAGCGGACTCATACCCACCATCCTCAGTAGCAATCATAACACGCGGAGATTGGCATTCTCTCGCATAATGACCTCTTCCCTTACAACGACGACAAATAATATCATGTGTGTGTCCTGTTGATGCCATAGATGAAGAAGAGCTCTGGGCAGGCCCAGAAGGTGTACTCTTGGCAGATGGTGGTGGTGGTGCCTGTTTTCTTGTATCTCGATTGGAATTGGCGGCTGAAGTCAGTGGTGCCGCAGTAGGACGTGTGGGAGTAGAGGAGGCACGCGGTGTCCATGATGAAGATCGACCTGCAGAAAAATTAGTTCGCGCCAATGCCTGTCGATCCTGCACTTCACGTTCAGCTTTACAAGCAAGATGGAATAAACGAGTGATATTATTATACTCCTTATACTCTAGAATGGTCTGAATCTCTCTATTTAATCCACCCATGAAACGTGCAAGCATAGCTTCATTCTCCTCAACAATACCACATCTAATCATGCCAGTTTGTAATTCCTGATAATATTCTTCTACAGAATTTTTTCCTTGTCTTAAGCGCTGCAATTTTTGAAGTAATTCACGTTGATAATATGGTGGAACCCAACGAGTACGCATAGCAGTTTTCAAAGCAGCCCACGTAGCTGGAATAGGATATAATCTACAATGTTCAGACCACCATACACATGCAAAACTAGTGAAAGCACAAACAGAGCAGCAACACGTCGTTCCTCGGGATATTGTAAACATGTAAAACGTTGTTCAGTTTCTAACTCCCAAGTAAGATATATATCAGGAACATATCTACCCTCGAATGGTGGAATATTCAATTTTAATTTAGGAAGATGGTCATGATCTCGTACCTGAAGTGGTGGTGCAGACCTACCATTGCGATTATTTGCATGTGGACGACCTGGTGCTGGTGGTTGCACGTAGTTATGATTTTGATCAACCTCATCCTCATAATCGCCCGCGTAATCATCCTCCTCCTCGGCACCAGCAGCAGCAGGAGCAGGAGCCAAAGAAGCATCAACAGTAGGTACAGCAGCACCAGAAGTTTGGCCATCCTCAAGAGGAACACGCTTCGCTCGTCCGAACTGATTTGGAAGGGGGCGTTGTTGTTGTCGTTGCAGAGGTACGACAGGTGCAGCCGGTGGTGGTTGGGGAAGACGCGTGAGCAATTCATTAAACTTGTTATCCAGCTTTGTCTCGAACGACTTCTCCATGCCATCTATCTTCTCCATGGCCTCTTCAAATCTGTTTAGCACATCTCCCACCTGGCCACTCATCATTTGCTGAAATTTATCATGCAACTCCTTGTTCGTCATGTTCTCCCAGTCAATCTCGTCGGCTTGTGATCCTGCCATGGTTAGCAGCAATAGAAACACACGAGAATATGATCCTACAGACTACTAGAAAGTGGTGGTGGTGTGGTGTGGTGTCACAAATCCGTCAAGCAAATCTCAAATTCTTACCAGTTCTTACCCAGCAGCAGGTGGTGATCGGCAACCTTTGTAGTCAATACTCTCAGAGCTTGGACAGAGCGATTGCCAGGTGGTGTCAAACGCACGATGTAGATGTATGTGGAGCTGGGAAGGCTTATGATATGGTAGCAAAAAGGGTCAGCAATAATCAATTCAGAGATGCAATGTTGAATAAACTCTCAACGACGGTACTGTGCTGGTCCTAGGCTAGACCGTGCTAGAGACGCGAGCCTAGAACACTAACAAAAATCATGGCGCTGCACGTAAACAAGGGAGGAGCACACTCTGAAATTTTTTTTTTTGCACTTTTTTTTCCTCTTTTTTTTTTGCTCCGCAACAATTTTTTTTCGAAAAAGTCTACAAATGGTCTAAAAACTGCCTAGCCAGAATTTTCCAGACTTAGTTTTTTTTTTTTTTGAAACTGGAACTATTTTTCTTCTGCGGGTAGCACGAAAATTGGGGAATCCGACTTGTTCACGGCTCGTAGTATCGCGTGATCTGGCACTCTAAAATAAAGGAATAAATACTGGACTCGGACTAGGACTGGCGGCAGAGATGAATCTGGTGGAACTCGGACTGGTGATGGTATATGACGGTAGTATATGTGGGCTCGGATTGGTGGTGGTATATGGACTCGGATCGGTGGTGGTATATGGACTCGGATCGATGGTGGTATATGGACTCAGAGAAATAGCAGATAAGCTGTGGTGGTATATGGTAGGGCGATGATGATGGTGCGGCGGCGGCGTGACAACTTGTGAACAGAACTCGAAACTCTAAAGAACTAGAAGCTAAGACCAGCAACTTGACACGACGATGCAACCGCAAATTCAACAAAGCAAAAACCCTAAAAAGATTATGCAAAGGCTCAGACTGGCTTGGACAAAGGATGAATAGATCTAACTTTTTTTTTGTGGCTTTTTCTTGGACAATAGGTAAGAAAATAAATCTAATCTAGGGAAAACTGGAAATTCTCACCGAGCAACCTGAAAACTGATACCACTTGATAGAGGCGAGGGTGTCCCGATCTTTCGATGAGATGATATCTATCGTTTTTGGTGGAGTAGACTTTGACGATCCGACTACGAACGTGTGAGGACGTCGCGCCTTAGCAATCGCTAAACCAACTCCGAGAGATTATTGACCACGCCGGAGCACAATCAACCTGACCCCGAGGGTCTATCTCCTGCAAGCAAACGAAGAACAAGCAAGAAACTAAGATTTGCAATCTGGATATTGCGAATATAAGATGAAAGCTTTATTGATCGAGGTGGGGTTCTGTGACGTCTTGGTCTGGTCGTTGAACACAAACGAAGTACGCGAAGTTGCAGCTATGGCGAACTTTTAATCTAAGCAAAACCCAAAGTCTAAACGGTGCCCTAAGGGCTGTATATATGGAGGAAGAGGGGGGGATTTCATGGCCCTTGAAGGAGGGGTCCGAAACCAACCCTATCTCTTGTTTCCCCACACATACGGACTCTAAAAACAGCCTATACTCAAGTATTTCGAAATTACATGGGCCTGGCCCAATAATAAGGTGACGCAGCACCTATAATAGCCTCTGGACGAAATTTATGAAGTGGCATCTTGTATATTTCGTCCAAGGCTTCCTGCACTCCTTATGGTGGCTTCAAAGTCCTGAAATCATCACTTGTAACTCCGTTCTTGTTCCCCTTGTGCATGCCATCATCTCCATGCTTGAACTTGCTCCAAGGTTCCTCTTTCTTGTCCAAGCTAGGCCCTTCATTTGTAAGCAAAACAAATGTATCCAATTTAGGCAGCATCATATTCTTATGAACTTTAGAATCATTACCAAGAAACGAAAGTACCTGATATTTTAATTGGCGTGCGCGAGCTCTAGTAATTGGTCCAGTATGTATAGAAGCAGGGGCTGTGGGTGTAACAATGGTATGTTACAAGTGATGATTTCAGGACTTTGAAGCCACCATAATGAGTGCAGGAAGCCTTGGACGAAATATACAAGATGTCACTTCATAAATTTCGTCCAGAGGCTATTATAGGTGCTGCGTCACCTTATTATTGGGCCAGGCCCATGTAATTTCGAAATACTTGAGTATAGGCTGTTTTTAGAGTCCGTATGTGTGGGGAAACAAGAGATAGGGTTGGTTTCGGACCCCTCCTTCAAGGGCCATGAAATCCCCCCCTCTTCCTCCATATATACAGCCCTTAGGGCACCGTTTAGACTTTGGGTTTTGCTTAGATTAAAAGTTCGCCATAGCTGCAACTTCGCGTACTTCGTTTGTGTTCAACGACCAGACCAAGACGTCACAGAACCCCACCTCGATCAATAAAGCTTTCATCTTATATTCGCAATATCCAGATTGCAAATCTTAGTTTCTTGCTTGTTCTTCGTTTGCTTGCAGGAGATAGACCCTCGGGGTCAGGTTGATTGTGCTCCGGCGTGGTCAATAACCTCTCGGAGTTGGTTTAGCGATTGCTAAGGCGCGACATCCTCGCACGTTCGTAGTCGGATCGTCAAAGTCTACTCCACCAAAAACGATAGCTATCATCTCATCGAAAGATCGGGACACCCTCGCCTCTATCACGTGGCGGCGGTGGTCCTCGGGCGAACTTGGATGCGGCGATTCCGGGCACGGCAGGCAGCAGCAACGGGCGCGTTCGACTCCTACGGCGACGGTGAGCACTACTGTGAGCTCAGGCGAGCTCGACAGTGGCCAGAGCGATTTAATGAACATTTTAGTTCCAGGGTTTGGACAACTTTTATTTTCACTTTCAGTTTGAATTTCCACTTGAATTTGAATTTGAAAAGAGATAGTATCCAAATGATGTTTAAGCACTGTTGATCATGATGACATGGCATTATCAACAGGGGGATTAATGTGGCTAACCACTGGGGTGTTACACCTGGCATGTCATGCCATCTTGCAGGTAATGCCGTGATTGATTGCTTGTCAAGGATTCTGAGTTTGCGCGCTAGGATGCGTTCCAGCCAGAGTCCTTGCGGAGTAGAGTTCACCGCCGACGTCGTTGTTCCGCTGGTGAGAGTTATTCCGCTGCTACGAGTTGTTCTACTGCTAGCATAGAACTACCTTAGCATGCGTAGTGTCGCCATGCCGATGCAACCTTTGTATCCATATCTATTGTAATAAAGAGTTGATTTGTTCTATGCCAAGCAGTGCCGTATTCCAGAAAACTTGGTCTCTGGGCTGGAATACGGGGCGTTCCGGTCTCTCTGAGTCGGGGTGCCACAGGCTTTGGTATCAGAGCAGGTCTGGCTATAGGACGCCTTAGTCAGCGCGAGCATTAGAAATCGATAGTATAGAGTCTAATCAGTTTGCTGCACTTGATTGTTGCATTTGTTTGTTGCATAGCATGCATACAGGATCAGTTTCTTTTCCTAACCTCTAATTTCGTGGGTACAGATGGCCGCTGTTCCTATTGAGTTCAATGCCGCCCCTACACCTCTCAGTTTTACCTCCCTACTCTGCGACCTATGGCGTAGTCTCTATCCCAATAGAGATTTGCCAAAATATCAAGTCTTTCAGGTTCCAATTGGAGGAAGAATCCTGGAATATGTCGCCCATGTTTTTCTGACAGCCAAGATTCCTATCGGGAGGCGTACCTACAGTTTCCACGATGGTTATGGTGCCACTCCAGATCGTGCTGTTCAACTAGCCGCCATGGCAAGAGTTACAGGTCTTCATCATCAAGAGAGTATGATGCAAGAGAATCATGCTTATTAGTACTACCCTGCATCATCGAGAACCCTAAGCAAGTCAGGTTCCCTTCTGCTCGTCCTTAAGATGATGTAGCCATCTTTTCCATGTCTCGTTACATGACGACCGAGTATATTATTATTTGTAAGCTTGTCCGGGATGCGACCCGGGCTAGGAGGCTGCTTGGTGCCACACTAATTTCATCCTCGTCGGCTTCTTCGTTGTCTCCTCCACCTATTCCCACCAGAGCTACAGTGTCAGCTGCTCGACCCACCGCTCCACTAGCTTCTTCCTCAGCCGCCCAGCTACCGTCTGGGTATCATGTTTAAGTAGTCGTGTAGTTCATGTTGCATCAGTTGTAGTATCCTGCATGTGCATGACCGTGTGGAGTAGTTGTGTAGCCTCTATGCTGTGTGCCTGATTGTAATCCAATCATTTCTTGTGCTTCTTTATTTGGTTCTTGAGTGTTACTTTATTTCCCCTTATGAAAGTTTCTCCTTGGACTACCACCGGGAATTGAAGAGGAGTTCAAATATTTGGAAACTCAGCTAAAGCCTTGTGGAATGCTCAGCCGATTTAATTGTGTTGAGGATATCTGGTCTGAATATAAATGCCGTCATGGATTGATTACTTATATCAAGTCAACATCAGTGGGAAAATTTTCACAGCAGCAGTGATTAAACCAGCTGGAAAACAAATTGTGTGTAAGACCAACAGTGTATTTTCCGCCAAAGCAGGAGTCTTGACATCGTATATATGGCATTTAATTATGAAATCACAGAAAGGAACTTCTTGTACAAAGTCTTTCTCAGCAAGCTACCAGGGAAGCTTATGATGCAAGGTTCCTAAATATTCTGCGGTACGATATGTGGATGACTTTCCAAGTAAGATACTCAGTCTTCTTCAGCAAGATACTTCGGCAAAAGCTTCGAGCGCAAGATATCCAACCCTCATTAAGGTACTCTTGATGGATGTCAACACAAGTCAACCAATCTTCCTCAGTACGATACTACAAACAGTGTGATGAGGACATGAATACCTTGGATACGACCAAAAATATTGCATACATGTATATTTGTGAGGTGATTTCTAATGCAAACTATGCAATAATTTATTTGTGTCATCCAGGACAAAAATACTTCACAAACTTTTGTGCCATGTCTAATTGCAGGTGTATGGGACATTTGTACAATTCACATATGAAGATAAGGGAAAACGAGAAGTTTAGGTGCTGTTCAAAAAGTCTTCTCACGTCACTTTTGGGCCAAGAGAAGATAGAGTCCAAGTTTCTCACGTTCTGGATTCAGATTCGGACTGCACAGACATACCTGACTCAAAACGCTAAGAACTTTTTCATACGGACTCCGAATTGGGTGATTCTTTTTTTGTTGGAAAGTAGATTTCGTGCTCTTTCCAACCCAATTGGATTCACCTTAAAATTCATCCGGAGCTATGAGTTATCGACGAAACAATCTGACGCTGTAGCAGAATCCGAGTCAAACTACAAGTCCAAAGGTGTTGCATCACCTCCACTTGGGCCCATGAGCCTTGTACGACCTAGGGTTAGTTTTAGGCTGCCTTGGGACGTCCTCCCACCTCCTTGGCCGCCACCCCTTACTCCTATATAAGTAGATCCATCTAGTAGCTTTTTCCTTGGGATTTGTTTAGTTAAAAGTTAGCCATTGCAACTTCGTGTACTTCGTTTGTGTCCAACGACCAGACCAAGACCGCTTTTGGATCCCCACCTCTATCAATACTTCATCTATATTCGCAATATTCAGATTGCATTATCATATTCTTGCTTGTTCTTCGATTGCGTGCAGGAATAGACCTTCGTGGTCAGGCTGATCGTGCTTTCAGTATCGTCAGTAACCTCGGGAGATTGGTTTAGCGATTGCTAAGGCGCAACGTCGTGCACGTTTGTAGTCGGATCGTCAAAGTCGACTCCACCAAATCGATAGCTATCATCTCATCGAAAGATCGGGCCACCCCCGCCTCTATCAAGTGGTATCAGTTTTCAGGTTGCTCGGTGAGAATTTCCAGTTTTCCCTAGATTAGATTTATTTTCTTACCTATTGTCCAAAAAAAAGCCACAAAAAAAAAGTTAGATCTATTCATCCTTTGTCCAAGCCAGTCTGAGCCTTTGCAATTTTCTTTTCATTGCTTGCATAGTTGAATTATCGGTTACATCGTCGTGTCGAGTTGCTGGTCTTAGTGTCTAGTTCGTTTGGAGTTTCGAGTTCTGTTCACATTAGTCACGCCGCCGCTGCATCGTTATTCCTTCCGCTGTCCACCATCCCATCCATCAATTTCCAAATCGTGCTACCCACCATTCATTGTCATAATCATAGTTGAGGTCGTTCACATCTGTGCTTGATCCAATCTACATCTTATCTAGTTTGTTTTGGAAAGAGGGAGAGAGAAAAAAAAGAGAGAAAAAAAAGTAAAAAAAAAAGTCAGAGAAAAAAAAGAGAGAAAGAAAAAGAAAAAAAGTGTGAGGAAAAAAAGAGAGCAGAAAAAAAAACAAAATTCGGATCTATCTAGACTCAATCTCGTAGCTGAATTCGGATTGGAAACTGTTTTGCGCAGTGTTCAGTAAAACAGGCATATCTTTTTCGTACGAAGTCTGTTTTGGCTCCGTGAGTACTCAAATTAAAGCTAGTGACGAGCCGCATCTAAATAGTTGCAGAAGCTAGTTCAATATTTGAGACCTCAAAATCGGCTTCTAAATAGGTCTTTTTGCCCTCCGAAGTTCGCGAACACAGCTTGTTCCAGTTTTTCAGGCCAGTTTTAGAATTTTTTGACTCCTCATATCAACTCGGAATTTAGTGATTCTTTTTGCGTTTGAAAGCTTGAGTCAGTGCCATTCTTGAGAAAAAATATCAGAAAATTGGCAAAAACTTTTCCAGAGGAAAGTTGGAGACAAAGTTGTTGGTATATCCTACTTGGTAGTTGTTTCTCATCATTATCTTTACTGCCATTGTGATCTTCACTTATATCTTGCTGTCCAGAGCTACTTCATATCCTTTATTGATGCTAGTTGTGCAACGCCGTGACCTCATTAGTGTTCTAGGCTCGCGTCTCTAGTCCGGTCTAGCCTAGGACCAGCACAGTACCGTCGTTGAGCGTTTATTCAACATTGCATCTCTGAATTGATTATTGCTAATCTTTTGCTACCAAATATTTAAGCCTTCCGAGCTCCACATATTTCTACACCATGTATACGTACGTTCCCCTGGCAATCGTTTTACTCAATCTTCGGAGTTATTTGACACCGCTGGTTGCCTGTCACCACCTGCTGCATGGTAAGAACTTGTAAGATATTGATATTTGCTACACTGTGAGTGTTTTACCACCACATCCTAGTAGTTCATAGGAACATTATTCTTGGATTTTGTTTCTTGTTTTCTACTAACTATGGCAGGTTCCAGAGTTGTTAGTTCTTGGGCTTCATCGATCGTGGGAGATTTGCCATCACCTAAGAAATTACAACAGCCGCCACAAGAGGAGCAATTACATCAGAATGCACATAATCAGGTTAAAGTTTCCATGCCACCATTTACTGGTCGTTTTAGGCCTGATTTATATATTGAATGGGAGTACGAAATAAATGCTATATTTGCTTCCCATAATGATGAGGACATCAATACCATTGTTACACCCACAACCCCTGCTTCTATACATACTGGACCAAATACTGGAGCTCGCGCACGCCAATTAAAATATCAGGTACTTTCGTTTCTTGGTAATGATTCTAAAGTTCATGAGAATATGATGCTGCCTAAATTGGATACATTTGTTTTGCTTACAAATGAAGGGCCTAGCTTGGACAAGAAAGAGGAACCTTGGAGCAAATTCAAGCATGGAGATGATGGCATGCACAAGGGGAACAAGAACGGAGTTACAAGTGATGATTTCAGGACTTTGAAGCCACCATAATGAGTGCAGGAAGCCTTGGACGAAATATACAAGATGTCACTTCATAAATTTCGTCCAGAGGCTATTATAGGTGCTGCGTCACCTTATTATTGGGCCAGGCCCATGTAATTTCGAAATACTTGAGTATAGGCTGTTTTTAGAGTCCGTATGTGTGGGGAAACAAGAGATAGGGTTGGTTTCGGACCCCTCCTTCAAGGGCCACGAAATCCCCTCCTCTTCCTCCATATATACAGCCCCTAGGGCACCGTTTAGACTTTGGGTTTTGTTTAGATTAAAAGTTCGCCATAGCTGCAACTTCGCGTACTTCGTTTGTGTTCAACGACCAGACCAAGACGTCACAGAACCCCACCTTGATCAATAAAGCTTTCATCTTATATTCGCAATATCCAGATTGCAAATCTTAGTTTCTTGCTTGTTCTTCGTTTGCTTGCAGGAGATAGACCCTCGTGGTCAGGTTGATTGTGCTCCGGCGTGGTCAATAACCTCTCGGAGTTGGTTTAGCGATTGCTAAGGCGCGACGTCCTCGCACGTTCGTAGTCGGATCGTCAAAGTCTACTCCACCAAAAACGATAGCTATCATCTCATCGAAAGATCGGGACACCCTCGCCTCTATCAAGTGGTATCAGTTTTCAGGTTGCTCGGTGAGAATTTCCAGTTTTCCCTAGATTAGATTTATTTTCTTACCTATTGTTCAAGAAAAAGCCACAAAAAAAAAGTTAGATCTATTCATCCTTTGTCCAAGCCAGTCTGAGCCTTTGCAATTTTCTTTTCATTGCTTGCATAGTTGAATTATCGGTTACATCGTCGTGTCGAGTTGCTGGTCTTAGTGTCTAGTTCGTTTAGAGTTTCGAGTTCTGTTCACATTAGTCACGCCGCCGCTGCATCGTTATTCCTTCCGCTGTCCACCATCCCATCCATCAATTTCCAAATCGTGCTACCCACCATTCATTGTCATAATCATAGTTGAGGTCGTTCACATCTGTGCTTGATCCAATCTACATCTTATCTAGTTTGTTTTGGAAAGAGGGAGAGAGAAAAAAAAGAGAGAAAAAAAAGTAAAAAAAAAAGTCAGAGAAAAAAAAGAGAGAAAGAAAAAGAAAAAAAGTGTGAGGAAAAAAAGAGAGCAGAAAAAAAAAACAAAATTCGGATCTATCTAGATTCAATCTCGTAGCTGAATTCGGATTGGAAACTGTTTTGCGCAGTGTTCAGTAAAACAGGCATATCTTTTTCGTACGACGTCTGTTTTGGCTCCGTGAGTACTCAAATTAAAGCTAGTGACGAGCCGCATCTAAATAGTTGCAGAAGCTTGTTCAATATTTGAGACCTCAAAATCGGCTTCTAAATAGGTCTTTTTGCCCTCCGAAGTTCGCGAACACAGCTTGTTCCAGTTTTTCAGGCCAGTTTTAGAATTTTTTGACTCCTCATATCAACTGGGAATTTAGTGATTCTTTTTGCGTTTGAAAGCTTGCGTCAGTGCCATTCTTGAGAAAAATTATCAGAAAATTGGCAAAAACTTTTCCAGAGGAAAGTTGGAGACAAAGTTGTTGGTATATCCTACTTGGTAGTTGTTTCTCATCATTATCTTTACTGCCATTGTGATCTTCACTTATATCTTGCTATCCAGAGCTACTTCATATCCTTTATTGATGCTAGTTGTGCTACGCCGTGACCTCATTAGTGTTCTAGGCTCGCGTCTCTAGTCCGGACTAGCCTAGGACCAGCACAGTATCGTCGTTGAGCGTTTATTCAACATTGCATCTCTGAATTGATTATTGCTAATCTTTTGCTACCATATATAGCCAACCCAGCTCCATATATTTCTACACCGTGTATACATACGTTCACCTGGCAATCGCTTTACTCAATCTTCGGAGTTATTTGACACCGCTGGTTGCCCGTCACCACCTGCTGCATGGTAAGAACTTGTAAGATATTGATATTTGCTTTACTGTGAGCGCTTTACCACCACATCCTAGTAGTTCATAGGAACATTATTCTCGATTTTTTTTGTTTCTACTAATCATGGCAGGTTCCGGAGTTGTTAGTTCTTGGGCTTCATCGATCGTGGGAGATTTGCCATCACCTAAGAAAATGCAACAACCGCCACAAGAGGAGCAATTACATCAGAATGCACATAATCAGGTTAATGTTTCCATGCCACCATTTACTGGTCGTTTTAGGCCCGATTTATATATTGAATGGGAGTACGAAATAAATGCTATATTTGCTTCCCATAATTTTGATGAGCGTGGAAAATTTCAAGCTGCGGTTAGTACTTTTAGTAGCTTTGCTTTAGTTTGGTGGAGTGAATATTGTCGGTTAAACCCTGATCTTATACCTACTACTTGGGATGATTTAAAACTTGTCATGAGAGATAGATTCGTTGATGTTTATTATACTCGTGGCATGATTAAAAAATTACAACATTTAAAACAAGGCACTGACACGGTAACAAAATATTATGATGATTTACAAACTACATTGTTGCACTCATTTTTAGAAGAAAGTGAAGAAGATTTTATGGATAGATTTTGGGGAGGATTAAACCGTGATATTCAAGAGATACTAATTCATGAAGAGTGTTATCCTATGGACCATTTGTTTCGTCTTGCTTGCAAAGCTGAACAGGAAATAAAACGACGTGTTGCCCACAAGGAGAACAAGTGCACGATGCACATTCCAAGTGTTGATATAGATGTTTCTTTAACTACTAGGCGTACTATGACAGCCACATCCGTTGTTGCGATGACTACATCATCTCCACCATGTGACACATCACCACCGAGAGCGCCTACATCATCTGAGTTGATCATAAGAGGTAATGACAAAGGTACATATTTTCCACTTTCACATGAGAATGATGCATGCCTAGTTAACTTGAATACATCATGTGTTGAGTTACCTATTGATTTGGGCACGTCACCTATTTTAGAGAATTGTGTTACTGTTATGAATGCGTCATGTGATCAAACAACTGAAATACCAACAATTTTGAGTGCACCAATTGAATTAACTGTTGATGCAAAAGAACCAATGTTTAATCATTTTGATATGACCTCTAATCTTGGTGATGATTTTGTGTCAAAAGACTTATTGCATGTTTGCTTATTTAAGCATGTAGTAGCATGTAAATTTGATGCAAGTAAGGTTTATTCACCAATGTTGGGATGGTTTAATGATGAACATTGTCAATCCTTTGATATGAATAAGAGCTTCACTTATATGTGCAAATTGAGTTGCAATATTTTCATGTCTTCTAATACTTGTGATAATATTTTGGCTTTACATTTTATGAACTATGAAAGTTACTCATGTATACATGTGTCATATGTGCAAAAATCAAGGGAAGTAAAAATGGATGACATATACATATACAACATGTACACCTTGTCTCTTTTGTTAGCCACATTTCAGATTAAGCAACGCCGAGGACGGCTTTGTTTTCAAGAAGTGGAGGATGATGAGGACATGAATACCTTGGATACGACCAAAAATATTGCATTCATGTATATTTGTGAGGTGATTTCTAATGCAAACTATGCAATAATTTATTTGTGTCATCCAGGACAAAAATACTTCACAAACTTTTGTGCCATGTCTAATTGCAGGTGTATGGGACATTTGTACAATTCACATATGAAGATAAGGGAAAACGAGAAGTTTAGGTGCTGTTCAAAAAGTCCTCTCACGTCACTTTTGGGCCAAGAGAAGATAGAGTCCAAGTCTCTCACGTTCTGGATTCAGATTCGGACTGCACAGACATACCTGACTCAAAACGCCAAGAACTTTTTCATACGAACTCCGAATTGGGTGATTCTTTTTTTGTTGGAAAGTAGATTTCGTGCTCTTTCCAACCCAATTGGATTCACCTTAAAATTCATCCGGAGCTATGAGTTATCGACGAAACAATCTGACGCTGTAGCAGAATCCGAGTCAAACTACAAGTCCAAAGGTGTTGCATCACCTCCACTTGGGCCCATGAGCCTTGTACGACCTAGGGTTAGTTTTAGGCTGCCTTGGGACGTCCTCCCACCTCCTTGGCCGCCACCCCTTACTCCTATATAAGTAGATCCATCTAGTAGCTTTTTCCTTGGGATTTGTTTAGTTAAAAGTTAGCCATTGCAACTTCGTGTACTTCGTTTGTGTCCAACGACCAGACCAAGACCGCTTTTGGATCCCCACCTCTATCAATACTTCATCTATATTCGCAATATTCAGATTGCATTATCATATTCTTGCTTGTTCTTCGATTGCGTGCAGGAATAGACCTTCGTGGTCAGGCTGATCGTGCTTTCAGTATCGTCAGTAACCTCGGGAGATTGGTTTAGCGATTGCTAAGGCGCAACGTCGTGCACGTTTGTAGTCGGATCGTCAAAGTCGACTCCACCAAATCGATAGCTATCATCTCATCGAAAGATCGGGCCACCCCCGCCTCTATCACAGTGGATGACATTGGCACAGTGAGTTGCCAGTATATGGTAGCACATCTCAAGAATTAGCTCCGCAACAATTGGGTCAGAAGAACGAGCTAGTCAGGACACAAGTTTCTGCCTCGGGAATCAAATGCTCAGCTACACATACTTCTATATATATTGTGAGCATATCATCCAGATCATGTAAGTCACTCATACAAAGATACAAGTGTGAAAGAAGGCAAGAATCAGACAACTACATGAGTTATGCAAGGGAAAGGAAAGCCAACTATATACCTAAGTGGGATGCAAGAACCAACAAGGAATGAAGTAAGGAAACATTGGGACAACAATATTGGCAATAATTATCAAAGCCAGCTTCCTTATACTCAACAAGGCGGCATCGCATCACCTCGTCATCAACTTGTGTGACTGTCAACAACAATGAACTCTATACAAATGCATGTGCACCAGGTATATTATGACACGGATCATGACCAATGAAAAAAGTATGTCTGCCAGAATATTGCACCTGACAACACCGAAGGTCACATGAAGAATTGAAGATATATATGGCCAAGATCTTTTGGCAGAAAGATTCCGGAGAACAATAATGAAGGAGCAAGACAAGCAATACAGGTATGATGATTGTGGCATGAACCACATGGTACGGGTACCCAAGACAGTCTGATTCCGTACCCGTCAACATGGACATACACCCAAAAGGTCTGCCCGGCTTTGTAAGCACCTCATATAAAGGTGGCCCGCTCTATCAACTGTGTATGCTCAGAAGTGTCAGTATGAGGTATCTAAATCTGATGCACCAAAACAAAGATTTCTCAGCCAGCTCATCAGTTTTATTTCATCGACAGTGTTAAAGCATCGCACGATATATGGAGATACCGACAGAAAGAGTAATTGAAATGCTGAACAACCACCTTGAACCCTGGTACTCATTTAAATGATGTCCTGCTTGGAACAAGATTCTTCCGCCAGAACAACTGTCAGTCAATTCCCGAGATAATATTGATCACAAGGCCGTACTCATTTATTCTGGTCACGACAAGCAACGATCGAACCTGTGGTACAGATTTGATTCTCGAGAGTGTGGAACCGGCCAACATGATTCAGAACTCTCTGCAAGTAGTCAGATTCCTCTAGGAGAACGGTTATGATTCCCCACACTGTTTGAACTTGGAAGACATGCATCTATTTGAGCACTCCAATGCAAGGAGAAAAAGATTTTTGCATCCACCAAGAAAATTTGGGCACAACTCCATGGAATGCTATTAGTGCTGGATATAAGGATGGCCCGTCAATCGGAAATCACTCCCATAATTATGGAAAGATGACATATGCCAGACATGATAATATATCAGATGAGCCAGCAGATATGAACGAATTGGAGCCAGTGTAAGATTGAACATACGAGGTAAAGACCTATCAGAATGCGGATACGATGAAGCAGACCACCCCAAAGTAAGGTAGTCATGTCATATGAAATTCAGTGGGAACACCATAATAAGGAAAAAGGATACCCGAGTTGGAAACGGTTTCCTTACGTCCGAATATTCATACTTGTTCTCTGAGAAACCAAATCTCGAGGACGAGATTTTTCTAAGGGGGAAAGTTTGTAACACCCTTGTTTTTGGACTTTTCTTTTTCTTTGGATTTCTTTGCAATTTTTGCTCTGAATTTCTTTTTCTGTGGCTCTGTGGTCTGGAAACCTGGGAAGATCATCTCTTCTTACTCTCTCAAGTGACTTGTCATCCTAAAATCCATCCCAAGATCATGTCATTTCCATTTTTTCCCAACCCCAATATTTATTTCTTGGGAATATTCCTTTTTCTATTAAAGAAATAATCCTTTTTGCTCTAGGTTGTGAAGCAACCTATATTTCTGTCTCGCCATTAATTCCCACAGAATTATCAAAATTCCTTTGGACCCTATGAACCTCGGATATGCATAAATATCCCTGATTCCATGCTCATGCTGAGCACACCATCCAATCTTTGGTTCTGGTCATATTTTCAGGTTGTGAAACAACTATATTTTATATTGCTCCACAATTTCTGAAAACTTACCAGGGCCTTCTCTTAGCTGTGATGAGGACATCAATACCATTGTTACACCCACAGCCCCTGCTGCTATACATACTGGACCAATTACTAGAGCTCGCGCACGCCAATTAAATTATCAGGTACTTTCGTTTCTTGGTAATGATTCTAATGTTCATGAGAATATGATGCTGCCTAAATTGGATACATTTGTTTTGCTTACAAATGAAGGGCCTAGCTTGGACAAGAAAGAGGAACCTTGGAGCAAGTTCAAGCATGGAGATGATGGCATGCGCAAGGGGAACAAGAACGGAGTTACAAGTGATGATTTCAGGACTTTGAAGCCACCATAAGGAGTGCAGGAAGCCTTGGACGAAATATACAAGATGCCACTTCATAAATTTCGTCCAGAGGCTATTATAGGTGCTGCGTCACCTTATTATTGGGCCAGGCCCATGTAATTTCGAAATACTTGAGTATAGGCTATTTTTTAGAGTCCGTATGTGTGGGGAAACAAGAGATAGGGTTGGTTTCGGACCCCTCCTTCAAGGGCCACGAAATCCCCCCCCCCCTCTTCCTCCATATATACAGCCCTTAGGTCACCGTTTAGACTTTGGGTTTTGTTTAGATTAAAAGTTCGCCATAGCTGCAACTTCGCGTACTTCGTTTGTGTTCAACGACCAGACCAAGACGTCACAGAACCCCACCTTGATCAATAAAGCTTTCATCTTATATTCGCAATATCCAGATTGCAAATCTTAGTTTCTTGCTTGTTCTTCGTTTGCTTGCAGGAGATAGACCCTCGTGGTCAGGTTGATTGTGCTTCGGCGTGGTCAATAACCTCTCGGAGTTGGTTTAGCGATTGCTAAGGCGCGACGTCCTCGCACGTTCGTAGTCGGATCGTCAAAGTCTACTCCACCAAAAACGATAGCTATCATCTCATAGAAAGATCGGGACACCCTCGCCTCTATCATAGGCCCTTCATTTGTAAGCAAAACAAATGTATCCAATTTAGGCAGCATCATATTCTCATGAACTTTAGAATCATTACCAAGAAACGAAAGTACCTGATATTTTAATTGGCGTGCGCGAGCTCTAGTAATTGGTCCAGTATGTATAGAAGCAGGGGTTGTCGGTGTAACAATGGTATTGATGTCCTCATCACAACTCCCTTTGTATGGAACAAATTATGCCTCTGATTTTGCTCAGCTTGTGTGACCTGCACACTCAAAACACGTTGAGCAACTAAACATTCATACCTGTCAGCGTCTTCAGGAGCCATGTATTGCGTCTCATGATCAGAATCATCTCCACCGTGTTCTTCACTTGTAATAAGAGCCAAAGTCTCCTCATCATAATCACTAGCGGACTCATACCCACCATCCTCAGTAGCAATCATAACACGCGGAGATTGGCATTCTCTCGCATAATGACCTCTTCCCTTACAACGACGACAAATAATATCATGTGTGTGCCCTGTTGATGCCATAGATGAAGAAGAGCTCTGGGCAGGCCCAGAAGGTGTACTCTTGGCAGATGGTGGTGGTGGTTCCTGTTTTCTTGTATCTCGGTTGGAATTGGCGGCTGAAGTCAGTGGTGCCGCAGTAGGACGTGGGGGAGTAGAGGAGGCACGCGGTGTCCATGATGAAGATTGACCTGCAGAAAAATTAGTTCGCGCCAATGCCTGTCGATCCTGCACTTCACGTTCAGCTTTACAAGCAAGATGGAATAAACGAGTGATATTATTATACTCCTTATACTATAGAATGGTCTGAATCTCTCTATTTAATCCACCCATGAAACGTGCAAGCATAGCTTCATTCTCCTCAACAATACCACATCTAATCATGCCAGTTTGTAATTCCTGATAATATTCTTCTACAGAATTTTTTCCTTGTCTTAAGCGCTGCAATTTTTGAAGTAATTCACGTTGATAATATGGTGGAACCCAACGAGTACGCATAGCAGTTTTCAAAGCAGCCCACGTAGCTGGAATAGGATATAATCTACAATGTTCAGACCACCATACACATGCAAAACTAGTGAAAGCACAAACAGCAGCAGCAACACGTCGTTCCTCGGGATATTGTAAACATGTAAAACGTTGTTCAGTTTCTAACTCCCAAGTAAGATATATATCAGGAACATATCTACCCTCGAATGGTGGAATATTCAATTTTAATTTAGGAAGATGGTCATGATCTCGTACCTGAAGTGGTGGTGCAGGCCTACCATTGCGATTATTTGCATGTGGATGACCTGGTGCTGGTGGTTGCACGTAGTTTTGATTTTGATCAACCTCATCCTCATAATCGCCCGCGTAATCATCCTCCTCCTCGGCACCAGCAGCAGCAGGAGCAGGAGCCAAAGAAGCATCAACAGTAGGTACAGCAGCACCAGAAGTTTGGCCATCCTCAAGAGGAACACGCTTCGCTCGTCCGAACTGATTTGGAAGGGGGCGTTGTTGTTGTCATTGCAGAGGTGCGACAGGTGCAGCCGGTGGTGGTTGGGGAAGACGCGTGAGCAATTCATTAAACTTGTTATCCAGCTTTGTCTCGAACGACTTCTCCATGCCATCTATCTTCTCCATGGCCTCTTCAAATCTGTTTAGCACATCTCCCACCTGGCCACTCATCATTTGCTGAAATTTATCATGCAACTCCTTGTTCGTCATGTTCTCCCAGTCAATCTCGTCGGCTTGTGATCCTGCCATGGTTAGCAGCAATAGAAACCCCACCTTGATCAATAAAGCTTTCATCTTATATTCGCAATATCCAGATTGCAAATCTTAGTTTCTTGCTTGTTCTTCGTTTGCTTGCAGGAGATAGACCCTCGTGGTCAGGTTGATTGTGCTCCGGCGTGGTCAATAACCTCTCGGAGTTGGTTTAGCGATTGCTAAGGCGCGACGTCCTCGCACGTTCGTAGTCGGATCGTCAAAGTCTACACCAAAAACGATAGCTATCATCTCATCGAAAGATCGGGACAATAAATCTAATCTAGGGAAAACTGGAAATTCTCACCGAGCAACCTGAAAACTGATACCACTTGATAGAGGCGAGGGTGTCCCGATCTTTCGATGAGATGATAGCTATCGTTTTTGGTGGAGTAGACTTTGACGATCCGACTACGAACATGCGAGGACGTCGCGCCTTAGCAATCGCTAAACCAACTCCGAGAGGTTATTGACCACGCCGGAGCACAATCAACCTGACCACGAGGGTCTATCTCCTGCAAGCAAACGAAGAACAAGCAAGAAACTAAGATTTGCAATCTGGATATTGCGAATATAAGATGAAAGCTTTATTGATCAAGGTGGGGTTCTGTGACGTCTTGGTCTGGTCGTTGAACACAAACGAAGTACGCGAAGTTGCAGCTATGGCGAACTTTTAATCTAAACAAAACCCAAAGTCTAAACGGTGCCCTAAGGGCTGTATATATGGAGGAAGAGGAGGGAATTTCGTGGCCCTTGAAGGAGGGGTCCGAAACCAACCCTATCTCTTGTTTCCCCACACATACGGACTCTAAAAACAGCCTATACTCAAGTATTTCGAAATTACATGGGCCTGGCCCAATAATAAGGTGACGCAGCACCTATAATAGCCTCTGGACGAAATTTATGAAGTGGCATCTTGTATATTTCGTCCAAGGCTTCCTGCACTCCTTATGGTGGCTTCAAAGTCCTGAAATCATCACTTGTAACTCCGTTCTTGTTCCCCTTGCGCATGCCATCATCTCCATGCTTGAACTTGCTCCAAGGTTCCTCTTTCTTGTCCAAGCTAGGCCCTTCATTTGTAAGCAAAACAAATGTATCCAATTTAGGCAGCATCATATTCTCATGAACATTAGAATCATTACCAAGAAACGAAAGTACCTGATAATTTAATTGGCGTGCGCGAGCTCTAGTAATTGGTCCAGTATGTATAGCTGCAGGGGCTGTGGGTGTAACAATGGTATTGATGTCCTCATCAGAGGGAGCTGCAACAACTTGGCTAGCATGGAGATGGTGGAGAAGCTATCTCTCACCACAAGACCACATCCACATCCTTACTATATCCAATGGTTCAACAACAGCGGCAAGGTTAAGGTAACACGTACTGTTCGTGTGCATTTTAGTATCTCTACATATGCTGATTATGTTGATTGTGATGTGGTACCCATGCAAGCATGTTCATTATTACTTGGTAGACCATGGCAATTTGATAAAAATTCTGTACACCATGGTAGAAACAATCAGTATACTCTTGTTCATAAGGATAAACATATTACTTTGCTTCCTATGACTCCTGATTCTATTTTGAAAGATGATATTAATAGAGCTAGTAAAGCAAAACAGGAGAAAAATAAGAGTGAAAATCAGATTGTGGCAAAAGAATTTGAGCAACAAATGAAGCCTAATAATAAACCATCTAGTGTTGCTTTTGAAAGTAAATTGAAAAGTGCATGCTTACTTGCCACCAAATCTGATATTGATGAGCTAGATTTCAGCAATTCTGTTTGCTATGCTTTTGTGTGCAAAGAGGCGTTATTTTCATTCGAGGACGTGCCTTCCTCTTTGCCTCCTGCGGTCACTAACATTTTGCAGGAGTTCGCTGACGTCTTTCCACAAGACGTGCCACCGGGATTACCACCTATTCGCGGGATTGAGCATCAGATTGACTTAATTCCCGGTGCTTCGTTGCCAAACCGTGCGCCATACCGTACCAATCCAGAGGAGACGAAGGAGATTATGCGTCAAGTACAGGAGCTGCTCGACAAAGGTTATATACGCGAATCTCTTAGTCCTTGTGCTGTTCCTATTATACTAGTGCCAAAAAAGGATGGTACGTCGCGTATGTGTGTTGATTGTAGAGGCATTAATAATATTACTATTCCTTATCGTCATCCTATTCCTAGGCTAGATGATATGCTTGATGAATTGAGTGGCTCGACAATATTCTCCAAAGTTGATTTGCGTAGTGGATACCATCAAATTCGTATGAAATTGGGAGATGAATGGAAAACAGCATTTAAAACTAAGTTCGGTTTATATGAGTGGTTAGTCATGCCTTTTGGGTTAACTAATGCACCTAGTACTTTCATGAGATTAATGAACGAAGTTTTACGTGCTTTCATTGGACGATTTGTGGTAGTTTACTTTGATGATATATTGATTTATAGCAGATCTTTGGAGGAACATTTGGAACATTTACGTGTTGTTTTTATTGCTCTACGTGATGCACGTTTGTTTGGTAACCTTGGGAAGTGCACCTTTTGCACCGACCGAGTATCTTTTCTTGGCTATGTTGTTACTCCACAGGGAATTGAAGTTGATAAAGCCAAGATTGAAGCTATTGAGAGTTGGCCGCAGCCCAAAACGGTCACACAAGTGAGGAGTTTCCTTGGCCTCGCTGGTTTCTATAGGCGTTTTGTGAGAGATTTCAGTACAATTGCTGCACCTCTCAACGAGCTTACAAAGAAGGATGTGCCTTTTGTTTGGGGTACCGCACAGGAAGAAGCCTTCACGGTGTTGAAAGATAAGTTAACACATGCTCCTTTACTCCAACTTCCTGATTTTAATAAGACTTTTGAGCTTGAATGTGATGCTAGTGGAATTGGATTAGGAGGTGTGTTATTACAAGATGGCAAACCTGTTGCATACTTTTCTGAAAAATTGAGTGGGCCTAGTCTGAATTACTCTACTTATGATAAGGAATTATATGCTCTTGTTCGGACTTTGGAAACATGGCAACATTATTTATGGCCAAAAGAATTTGTTATTCATTCTGATCATGAATCTTTGAAACATATTAAAAGTCAAGCCAAACTGAACCGTAGACATGCTAAATGGGTTGAATTCATTGAGACTTTCCCTTATGTCATTAAACACAAGAAGGGTAAAGAAAATGTTATTGCTGATGCATTGTCTCGTCGTTATACTATGCTTTCACAACTTGACTTTAAAATATTTGGTTTGGAGACCATCAAAGATCAATATGTGCATGATGCTGAATTTAAGGATGTATTGCAGAATTGTAAAGAAGGGAGAACATGGAACAAGTTCGTCGTTAACGATGGATTTGTGTTTCGTGCTAACAAGCTATGCATTCCAGCTAGCTCCGTTCGTCTTTTGTTGTTGCAGGAGGCGCATGGAGCAGGATTAATGGGACACTTTGGCGTAAAGAAGACAGAGGATGTACTTGCTACACATTTCTTTTGGCCAAAGATGAGACGGGATGTTGAGCGCTTTGTTGCTCGCTGCACTACATGTCAAAAAGCTAAGTCACGACTCAATCCTCATGGTTTATATATGCCTTTGCCTGTACCTAGTGTTCCGTGGGAGGATATATCTATGGACTTTGTTTTGGGATTACCTCGAACAAAGAAGGGGAGGGATAGCATATTTGTTGTCGTGGATAGGTTCTCGAAAATGGCACACTTTATACCATGTCATAAAAGCGATGATGCTGCTAATGTTGCTGATTTGTTCTTTCGTGAAATTATTCGCTTGCATGGTGTGCCAAATACTATTGTTTCAGATCGTGATACCAAATTTCTTAGCCACTTTTGGAGATGTTTATGGGCTAAGTTGGGGACTAAATTGCTTTTTAGTACTACTTGTGACCCCCAAACTGATGGACAAACTGAAGTAGTCAATAGAACATTGTCTACTATGCTTAGGGCTGTTTTGAAGAATAACAAGAAAATGTGGGAAGAATGCTTGCCTCATATTGAATTTGCTTATAATCGTTCGTTGCATTCTACTACTAAGATGTGCCCTTTTGAAATTGTATATGGTTTCCTACCTCGTGCACCTATTGATTTGTTGCCTCTTCCATCTTCGGAGAAGGTTAATTTTGATGCTAAACAACGTGCTGAATTGATCGTAAAAATGCATGAGTTAACTAAGGAGAACATTGAGCGTATGAATGCTAAATATAAACTTGCTGGAGATAAGGGTAGAAAACATGTTGTGTTTGCACCTGGAGATCTTGTTTGGTTACATTTGCGTAAGGATAGATTTCCTGATTTGCGCAAATCAAAGCTAATGCCACGTGCTGATGGTCCTTTTAAGGTGTTAGAGAAAATAAATGATAATGCATATAAACTTGAGCTGCCTGCAGATTTTGGGGTTAGTCCCACTTTTAACATTGCAGATTTGAAGCCTTATTTGGGTGAGGAAGATGAGCTTCCGTCGAGGACGACTTCATTTCAAGAAGGGGAGGATGATGAGGACATCAATAGCATTGTTACACCCACAGCCCCTGCTGCTATACATACTGGACCAATTACTAGAGCTCGCGCACGCCAATTAAATTATCAGGTACTTTCGTTTCTTGGTAATGATTCTAATGTTCATGAGAATATGATGCTCCCTAAATTGGATACATTTGTTTTGCTTACAAATGAAGGGCCTAGCTTGGACAAGAAAGAGGAACCTTGGAGCAAGTTCAAGCATGGAGATGATGGCATGCGCAAGGGGAACAAGAACGGAGTTACAAGTGATGATTTCAGGACTTTGAAGCCACCATAAGGAGTGCAGGAAGCCTTGGACGAAATATACAAGATGCCACTTCATAAATTTCGTCCAGAGGCTATTATAGGTGCTGCGTCACCTTATTATTGGGCCAGGCCCATGTAATTTCGAAATACTTGAGTATAGGCTGTTTTTAGAGTCCGTATGTGTGGGGAAACAAGAGATAGGGTTGGTTTCAGACCCCTCCTTCAAGGGCCACGAAATCCCCTCCTCTTCCTCCATATATACAGCCCTTAGGGCACCGTTTAGACTTTGGGTTTTGTTTAGATTAAAAGTTCGCCATAGCTGCAACTTCGCGTACTTCGTTTGTGTTCAACGACCAGACCAAGACGTCACAGAACCCCACCTTGATCAATAAAGCTTTCATCTTATATTCCCAATATCCAGATTGCAAATCTTAGTTTCTTGCTTGTTCTTCGTTTGCTTGCAGGAGATAGACCCTCGTGGTCAGGTTGATTGTGCTCCGGCGTGGTCAATAACCTCTCGGAGTTGGTTTAGCGATTGCTAAGGCGCGACGTCCTCGCACGTTCGTAGTCGGATCGTCAAAGTCTACTCCACCAAAAACGATAGCTATCATCTCATCGAAAGATCGGGACACCCTCGCCTCTATCACAAGACCACATCCACATCCTTACTATATCCAATGGTTCAACAACAGCGGCAAGGTTAAGGTAACACGTACTGTTCGTGTGCATTTTAGTATCTCTACATATGCTGATTATGTTGATTGTGATGTGGTACCCATGCAAGCATGTTCATTATTACTTGGTAGACCATGGCAATTTGATAAAAATTCTGTACACCATGGTAGAAACAATCAGTATACTCTTGTTCATAAGGATAAACATATTACTTTGCTTCCTATGACTCCTGATTCTATTTTGAAAGATGATATTAATAGAGCTAGTAAAGCAAAACAGGAGAAAAATAAGAGTGAAAATCAGATTGTGGCAAAAGAATTTGAGCAACAAATGAAGCCTAATAATAAACCATCTAGTGTTGCTTTTGAAAGTAAATTGAAAAGTGCATGCTTACTTGCCACCAAATCTGATATTGATGAGCTAGATTTCAGCAATTCTGTTTGCTATGCTTTTGTGTGCAAAGAGGCGTTATTTTCATTCGAGGACGTGCCTTCCTCTTTGCCTCCTGCGGTCACTAACATTTTGCAGGAGTTCGCTGACGTCTTTCCACAAGACGTGCCACCGGGATTACCACCTATTCGCGGGATTGAGCATCAGATTGACTTAATTCCCGGTGCTTCGTTGCCAAACCGTGCGCCATACCGTACCAATCCAGAGGAGACGAAGGAGATTATGCGTCAAGTACAGGAGCTGCTCGACAAAGGTTATATACGCGAATCTCTTAGTCCTTGTGCTGTTCCTATTATACTAGTGCCAAAAAAGGATGGTACGTCGCGTATGTGTGTTGATTGTAGAGGCATTAATAATATTACTATTCGTTATCGTCATCCTATTCCTAGGCTAGATGATATGCTTGATGAATTGAGTGGCTCTACAATATTCTCCAAAGTTGATTTGCGTAGTGGATACCATCAAATTCGTATGAAATTGGGAGATGAATGGAAAACAGCATTTAAAACTAAGTTCGGTTTATATGAGCGGTTAGTCATGCCTTTTGGGTTAACTAATGCACCTAGTACTTTCATGAGATTAATGAACGAAGTTTTACGTGCTTTCATTGGACGATTTGTGGTAGTTTACTTTGATGAACTATTGATTTATAGCAGATCTTTGGAGGAACATTTGGAACATTGACGTGTTGTTTTTATTGCTCTACGTGATGCACGTTTTGATGAGGACATCAATACCATTGTTACACCCACAGCCCCTGCTTCTATACATACTGGACCAATTACTAGAGCTCGCGCACGCCAATTAAAATATCAGGTACTTTCGTTTCTTGGTAATGATTCTAAAGTTCATGAGAATATGATGCTGCCTAAATTGGATACATTTGTTTTGCTTACAAATGAAGGGCCTAGCTTGGACAAGAAAGAGGAACCTTGGAGCAAGTTCAAGCATGGAGATGATGGCATGCACAAGGGGAACAAGAACGGAGTTACAAGTGATGATTTCAGGACTTTGAAGCCACCATAATGAGTGCAGGAAGCCTTGGACGAAATATACAAGATGTCACTTCATAAATTTCGTCCAGAGGCTATTATAGGTGCTGCGTCACCTTATTATTGGGCCAGGCCCATGTAATTTCGAAATACTTGAGTATAGGCTGTTTTTAGAGTCCGTATGTGTGGGGAAACAAGAGATAGGGTTGGTTTCGGACCCCTTCTTCAAGGGCCACGAAATCCCCTCCTCTTCCTCCATATATACAGCCCTTAGGGCACCGTTTAGACTTTGGGTTTTGTTTAGATTAAAAGTTCGCCATAGCTGCAACTTCACGTACTTCGTTTGTGTTCAACGACCAGACCAAGACGTCACAGAACCCCACCTTGATCAATAAAGCTTTCATCTTATATTCGCAATATCCAGATTGCAAATCTTAGTTTCTTGCTTGTTCTTCGTTTGCTTGCAGGAGATAGACCCTCGTGGTCAGGTTGATTGTGCTCCGGCGTGGTCAATAACCTCTCGGAGTTGGTTTAGCGATTGCTAAGGCGCGACGTCCTCGCACGTTCGTAGTCGGATCGTCAAAGTCTACTCCACCAAAAACGATAGCTATCATCTCATCGAAAGATCGGGACACCCTCGCCTCTATCAAGTGGTATCAGTTTTCAGGTTGCTCGGTGAGAATTTTCAGTTTTCCCTAGATTAGATTTATTTTCTTACCTATTGTCCAAAAAAAAAGCCACAAAAAAAAAGTTAGATCTATTCATCCTTTGTCCAAGCCAGTCTGAGCCTTTGCAATTTTCTTTTCATTGCTTGCATAGTTGAATTATCGGTTACATCGTCGTGTCGAGTTGCTGGTCTTAGTGTCTAGTTCGTTTAGAGTTTCGAGTTCTGTTCACATTAGTCACGCCGCCGCTACATCGTTATTCCTTCCGCTGTCCACCATCCCATCCATCAATTTCCAAATCGTGCCACCCACCATTCATTGTCATAATCATAGTTGAGGTCGTTCACATCTGTGCTTGATCCAATCTACATCTTATCTAGTTTGTTTTGGAAAGAGGGAGAGAGAAAAAAAAAGAGAGAAAAAAAAAGTTAAAAAAAAGTCAGAGAAAAAAAAAGAGAGAGAAAGAAAAAGAAAAAAGTGTGAAAAAAAAGAGAGAAGAAAAAAAAACAAAATTCGGATCTATCTAGACTCAATCTCGTAGCTGAATTCGGATTGGAATCTGTTTTGCGCAGTGTTCAGTAAAACAGGCATATCTTTTTCATACGAAGTCTGTTTTGGCTCCGTGAGTACTCAAATTAAAGCTAGCGACGAGCCGCATCAAAATAGTTGCAGAAGCTAATTCAATATTTGACACCTCAAAATCGGCTTCTAAATAGGTCTTTTTGCCCTCCGAAGTTCGTGAACACAGCTTGTTCCAGTTTTTCAGGCCAGTTTTAGAATTTTTTGACTCCTCATATCAACTCGGAATTGAGTGATTCTTTTTGCATTTGAAAGCTTGAGTCAGTGCCATTCTTGAGAAAAATTATCATAAAATTGGCACAAACTTTTATAGAATAAAGTTGGAGAGAGAATTATTGGTATATGCTACTTGGTAGTTATTTCTCATCATTATCTTTACTGCCATTGTGATCTTCACTTATATTTTGCTGTCCAGAGCTACTTCATATCCTTTATTGATGCTAGTTGTGCTACGCCGTGACCTCATTAGTGTTCTAGGCTCGCGTCTCTAGTCCGGTCTAGCCTAGGACCAACACAGTACCGTCGTTGAGCGTTTATTCAACATTCCATCTCTGAATTGATTATTGCTAATCTTTTGCTACCAAATATTTAAGCCTTCCAAGCTCCACATATTTCTACACCGTGTATACGTACGTTCTCCTGGCAATCGTTTTACTCAATCTTCGGAGTTATTTGACACCGCTGGTTGCCCGTCACCACCTGCTGCATGGTAAGAACTTGTAAGATATTGATATTTGCTTTACTGTGAGCGCTTTACCACCACATCCTAGTAGTTCATAGGAACATTATTCTCGATTTTTTTGTTTCTACTAATCATGGCAGGTTCCGGAGTTGTTAGTTCTTGGGCTTCATCGATTGTGGGAGATTTGCCATCACCTAAGAAAATGCAACAACCGCCACAAGAGGAGCAATTACATCAGAATGCACATAATCAGGTTAATGTTTCCATGCCACCATTTACTGGTCGTTTTAGGCCTGATTTATATATTGAATGGGAGTACGAAATAAATGCTATATTTGCTTCCCATAATTTTGATGAGCGTGGAAAATTTCAAGCTGCGGTTAGTACTTTTAGTAGCTTTGCTTTAGTTTGGTGGAGTGAATATTGTCGGTTAAACCCTGATCTTATACCTACTACTTGGGATGATTTAAAACTTGTCATGAGAGATAGATTCGTTGATGTTTATTATACTCGTGGCATGATTAAAAAATTACAACATTTAAAACAAGGCACTGACACGGTAACAAAATATTATGATGATTTACAAACTACATTGTTGCACTCATTTTTAGAAGAAAGTGAAGAAGATTTTATGGATAGATTTTGGGGAGGATTAAACCGTGATATTCAAGAGATACTAATTCATGAAGAGTGTTATCCTATGGACCATTTGTTTCGTCTTGCTTGCAAAGCTGAACAGGAAATAAAACGACATGTTGCCCACAAGGAGAACAAGTGCACGATGCACATTCCAAGTGTTGATATAGATGTTTCTTCAACTACTAGGCGTACAATGACAGCCACATCCGTTGTTGCGATGAGTACATCATCTCCACCATGTGACACATCACCACCGAGAGTGCCTACATCATCTGAGTTGATCATAAGAGGTAATGACAAAGGTACATATTTTCCACTTTCACATGAGAATGATGCATGCCTAGTTAACTTGAATACATCATGTGTTGAGTTACCTATTGATTTGGGCACGTCACCTATTTTAGAGAATTGTGTTACTGTCATGAATGCGTCATGTGATCAAACAACTGAAATACAAACAATTTTGAGTGCACCCATTGAATTAACTGTTGATGCAAAAGAACCAATGTTTAATCATTTTGATATGACCTCTAATCTTGGTGATGATTCTGTGACCAATGACTTATTGCATGTTTGCTTATTTAAGCATGTTGTAGCATGTAAATTTGATGCAACTAAGGTTTATTCACCAATGTTAGGATGGTTTAATGATGAACATTGTCAACCTTTTGAAATGAATAAGTGCTTCACTTATATGTGCAAACTGAGTTGCAATATTTTCATGCCTTCTACTTCTTGTGATAATATTTTGGCTTTAGATTTTATGAACTATGAAGGTTACTCATGTATACATGTGTCATATATGCAAAAACTAAGGGAAGTAAAACTGGATGACATATACATATACAACATGTACACCTTGTCTCTTTTGGTAGCCACAGTTCAGCTTAAGCAACGCCGAGGACGGCTTTGTTTTCAAGAAGGGGAGGATGATGAGGACATGACTACCTTGGATACGACCAAAAATATTGCATACTTGTATATTTGTGAGGTGATTTCTAATGCAAACTATGCAATAATTTATTTATGTCATCCAGGACAAAAATACTTCACAAACTTTTGTGTCATGTCTAATTGCAGGTGTATGGGACATTTGTACAATCCACATATGAAGATAAGGGGAAAAGAGATGTTTAGGTGCTGTTCAAAAAGTCCTCTCACGTCACTTTTGGGCCAAGAGAAGATAGAGTCCAAGTCTCTCACGTTCTGGATTCAGATTCGGACTGCACAGACATACCTGACTCAAAACGCCAAGAACTATTTCATACGGACTCCGAATTGGGTGATTCTTTTTTTGTTGGAAAGTAGATTTCGTGCTCTTTCCAACCCAGTTGGATTCACCTTCAAATTCGTCCAGAGCGTTGAGTTCTCGATGAAACAATCTGACGCTGCAACAGAATCCGAGTCAAACTACAAGTCCAAAGGTGTTGCATCACCTCCACTTGGGCCCATGAGCCTTGTACGACCTAGGGTTAGTTTTGGGCTGCCTTGGGACGTCCTCCCACCTCCTTGGCCACCACCCCTTGCTCCTATATAAGTAGATCCATCTAGTAGCTTTTTCTTTGGGATTTGTTTAGTTAAAAGTTAGCCATTGCAACTTCGTGTACTTCGTTTGTGTCCAACGACCAGACCAAGACCGCTTTTGGATCCCCACCTTTATCAATACTTCATCTATATTCGCAATATTCAGATTGCATTATCATATTCTTGCTTGTTCTTCGATTGCGTGCAGGAATAGACCTTCGTGGTCAGGTTGATCGTGCTTCCAGCGTCTTCAGGAGCCATGTATTGCGTCTCATGATCAGAATCATCTCCACCGTGTTCTTCACTTGTAATAAGAGCCAAAGTCTCCTCATCATAATCACTAGCGGACTCATACCCACCATCCTCAGTAGCAATCATAACACGCGGAGATTGGCATTCTCTCGCATAATGACATCTTCCCTTACAACGACGACAAATAATATCATGTGTGTGCCCTGTTGATGCCATAGATGAAGAAGAGCTCTAGGCAGGCCCAGAAGGTGTACTCTTGGCAGATGGTGATGGTGGTGCCTGTTTTCTTGTATCTCGGTTGGAATTGGCGGCTGAAGTCAGTGGTGCCGCAGTAGGACGTGTGGGAGTAGAGGAGGCACGTGGTGTCCATGATGAAGATTGACCTGCAGAAAAATTAGTTCGCGCCAATGCCTGTCGATCCTGCACTTCACGTTCAGCTTTACAAGCAAGATGGAATAAACGAGTGATATTATTATACTCCTTATACTCTAGAATGGTCTGAATCTCTCTATTTAATCCACCCATGAAACGTGCAAGCATAGCTTCATTCTCCTCAACAATACCACATCTAATCATGCCAGTTTGTAATTCCTGATAATATTCTTCTACAGAATTTTTTCCTTGTCTTAAGCGCTGCAATTTTTGAAGTAATTCATGTTGATAATATGGTGGAACCCAACGAGTACGCATAGCAGTTTTCAAAGCAGCCCACGTAGCTGGAATAGGATATAATCTACAATGTTCAGACCACCATACACATGCAAAACTAGTGAAAGCACAAACAGCAGCAGCAACACGTCGTTCCTCGGGATATTGTAAACATGTAAAACGTTGTTCAGTTTCTAACTCCCAAGTAAGATATATATCAGGAACATATCTACCCTCGAATGGTGGAATATTCAATTTTAATTTAGGAAGATGGTCATGATCTCGTACCTGAAGTGGTGGTGCAGGCCTACCATTGCGATTATTTGCATGTGGATGACCTGGTGCTGGTGGTTGCACGTGGTTATGATTTTGATCAACCTCATCCTCATAATCGCCCGCGTAATCATCCTCCTCCTCGGCACCAGCAGCAGCAGGAGCAGGAGCCAAAGAAGCATCAACAGTAGGTACAGCAGCACCAGAAGTTTGGCCATCCTCAAGAGGAACACGCTTCGCTCGTCCGAACTGATTTGGAAGGGGGCGTTGTTGTTGTCGTTGCAGAGGTGCGACAGGTGCAGCCGGTGGTGGTTGGGGAAGACGCGTGAGCAATTCATTAAACTTGTTATCCAGCTTTGTCTCGAACGACTTCTCCATGCCATCTATCTTCTACATGGCCTCTTCAAATCTGTTTAGCACATCTCCCACCTGGCCACTCATCATTTGCTGAAATTTATCATGCAACTCCTTGTTCGTCATGTTCTCCCAGTCAATCTCGTCGGCTTGTGATCCTGCCATGGTTAGCAGCAATAGAAACACACAAGAATATGATCCTACAGACTACTAGAAAGTGGTGGTGGTGTGGTGTGGTGTCACAAATCCGTCAAGCAAATCTCAAATTCTTACCAGTTCTTACCCAGCAGCAGGTGGTGATCGGCAACCTTTGTAGTCAAAACTCTCAGAGCTTGGACAGAGCGATTGCCAGGTGGTGTCAAACACACGATGTAGATGTATGTGCAGCTGGGAAGGCTTATGATATGGTAGCAAAAAGGGTCAGCAATAATCAATTCAGAGATGCAATGTTGAATAAACTCTCAACGACGGTACTGTGCTGGTCCTAGGCTAGACCGTGCTAGAGACGCGAGCCTAGAACACTAACAAAAATCACGGCGCTGCACGTAAACAAGGGAGGAGCACACTCTGAAATTTTTTTTTCTTTTTTTTTCCTCTTTTTTTTTTTTTTTGAAAAAGTCTACAAATGGTCTAAAAACTGCCTAGCCAGAATTTTCCAGACTTAGTTTTTTTTTTTGAAACTGGAACTATTTTTCTTCTGCGGGTAGCACGAAAATTGGCGAATCCGACTTGTTCACGACTCGTAGTATCGCGTGATCTGGAACTCTAAAATAAAGGAATAAATACTGGAC